>RJWH01003831.1:109390-132245 GCA_004363575.1 Solenodon paradoxus | reverse complement strand
GGGCGGGGGGACTGGGAAAGGAACGGATGCGGAGGGGACTGGAGGGGGCCCGAGGGTCACTCACCGCCTATCCAGGGGCCGTCGGTCAACATGTCCCCCCGCCCAGCCTCTGGGCCGCTGCTCCCGCTCGTCTTCTGCCGCCGCCGCCACCGGGTCCCACTCCCGCCACCACCACCCGAGCTGGAGCCGGAGCCGGAGCTGGAGCCGCCGCCTCTGCCTCTGCCGCCGCCGCCGCCGCCCGCCGCTCGCCGCTCCCGCGCCAGCTCCAGCCGCGCGTCCCCGCCCGCGCCCGCGCCCGCGCCCCTGCCCCTGCCGTGCGCGTCCCCGGGCCGCCCCTCCCCTCGTGCACTCTCGCTGGTGGAGCCGCGGAGCCGCGGAGCCGCCTAGGCCCAGGAGGCCACAACCCAAGCTCTCTTCTAAGCCGCCTGGAACTCCGATACAGAGCCAGAACTCCATCAACGAGCATGGACAGACCTAAACTCCCATACGGATTCCAGATCCCATTGTGGCTCCAGTCCTAATATGAGCCCCATAGTACTCTGGGACCCCGTTTTCCATCCCCCCTCCGATCAGAACCAGATATTGAACCCAAACCCACCCCCAAAGTCAATATTGAGTTCAAACCCCTACGTCTGTCCTGAAATGGGCACAAGTTGTCATTTTCATCTGAACCCCTACATGGACCCCAAATATGAATTCTGACTAAATTCCTTCATCATCTCTAGCCACCTAAGCTTGATAATGACAGTAACCCCGGTCCTTAAATGGACCCCCAGGACCAATGTGGAGTCCCCATCTCTATATGACCCCTAAAACCCAGCTACTATGGACCCCAGTGCTCTCTTCTGAACTCTACACAAAGCTCCAATTCTACACCACATCCTAGGTCAACACCAACTTCTGAATTGAGAGTCCCACTTCCAGAACAGATTGGATCACCAGAAAGGAACTCTGCTACAGACCTCAAACCCTACCTATCCTCACTTGACCCCACTCTAATAATAATCTTGGAACCCAAGGTTAATCAGACTGCCTTTACAAAAGCCCCCAAATCGCATGACTGGTTTGCGGAAACTCCACATAAATCTCTTTCATCCCCATATTCACCCTCCAACTGGAAACTGACCAACACCCCAATATTTTTACTAATTCAAACTGTGATCCTAAATTAAATCTTGGTTGGCCTCAGAATTCAAGACTTGTTAACCTGATAGAAACCTTGGTATTGACTTTCTGACTCCTCACACTAAACTCAAGCACTGACCCTGTAAATTTCTCAGCTAAACCAATAATTTGCCTGATGATTTATTCCAAATCCTAACCAGTAGGAACTGGGTCAATTCCAAATGAAGAAACCTACCAGGACACTAAAATTCCCAGCTCCATATTCCACCCTCCCAGTCTATGCCACCACCCCTGAAGAATCAGCCAGTCACACTAGCCCTCTCCTGATCCCACCTCCCTTCGTGAAAGATAAGGTTCCTCTCCAGCCTCCTCTCACCCCCTATTGCCAAGGTGAGATAAGGAGCCCTGTGGATTCTCTGATGCTCTGTGGGGTCTCTCTGATACCCCTGTGAGTTGGGGGGGGGTGGGTCAGGTGAAAAAAAATGTTAAGTTGGGGGAATTGTCAGGCACCTGGATTCAGAGATCATAGGGGTAAATGTGTAGGGCAGGTGTGGAGGTTGTGTCTAGGGATTTGGGCTAGGGTCAAGTTCTGGTTATCACCTAATTCACTGCCTGCTTTTGCCCTGGACTTGGATTCTGAAACAGTGCATCTGCGCCCCCTGGTGTTTGAGAAGGGGATGAGCCTGGCTCCAGGGATTCTGGGCCAACGATTAAATCCGGATGACAAATGGATCAAAAATGAATATTCCTCGTCGGTGGTTTTTCACCCAGTGGCAATTTTGGTGTACTGGGGAAGAGGCATTGCAAGTTTTATGCATATTTAGACATTTTTGCCTGTTTTCAGAGTTGGGGGGGAGGTTTACACTTTTTATATTTCCCACAGATTTATAAAAGTAGACCTTTTCAACCAATTATGCCTGCTCATTGCCGTGCCCGTCAGGCCCTTGTTTCAATGCCCATGGGGCACAGTGGTCTCCAGACCACAACCCAAGTTTCTGTGCCCCACATGGGCAGATGTTTGCAGAGGCAGGACGCGAGAAATGCCTATGAGCAGTGCCCAGATCCTGGCATGTCCAGCACATAAGGTCAAGGTCATGCAGCCAGTGGCCCAGGCCCCAGGGCCACACAGATCAAGAACCTCAGGTGATGGGGCCTGTGAGCGCAGGGTAGCAGGAAGGAGAGGAGCCAAGGCTCTATCCAGACTGCCAAACTCTGGCCACGGGGTCTGTGGGGGACCGCCCTGCTGCCCTGCTCCTGGGCCCACGGGGAGGGACGTCCTTGTGCTCATCTGTGAAGGCCAAGCAGTAGCACGTGGCTGTGCTGTGCCTGCCGTGTTCCAGCCCCAGGGTGCAGGGTGAGGGGAGAGCCAGATGTCAGCTCCCACTCGCTGTTCACTTTCTCTCCAGCTTCTGGGCCACTGGACTCTGCTCAAACTCATGACATAAATACACATCTCTTAGCTGATCTAAGTCAAATTAAATTTCAGTTTGAGTTCCTACCCACCAGAGAGTGAGAATTCCGCATCACAGCTCTCCTTCACCTCCCTGGAATCGGCCAAGAGCCCAGGAGACTTGCACAGCAAAGATGGTGTCTTCTCACCGCTCTGCAGGGGAGGGCTGAGGACTTTTCGGGCCTCTGCTGCTGTAGACATCAGCCATCACTGCTGGGAGACTTCTACTTTTTGTCCCCCTTCTGCAGGGCCACACTTGTCCAGCCTGGGCCTTGGGAAAGAGAACCCGCTGGCTCCATCTCAGGTCCTTTCAAACGGAACCTGTCCCCCAAACCTGAGAAGTTGCAGCCTTTGCCCTGACACGCTTGCAGCCACTTTCCGGGGACCTGTCGGATGGGGTGGGGATACCATTTCTCCTGCCCCTCTCTTCCATGCAGAGAATCAATTCCCTAGGACACAGTGGTGTTCCTTTAGCCCATCAGAAATTGCTCAGACACCAGAACCACACTACAGACCTTCCCAGGTGTGGGGTGGGAGAAAAAAGGCCCAGGCAGGGAGAACACAAAAGCCAGGCGAAGGCCTTTCATTCCTTCCTGATGAGTCACCATGGGAGTTTCTTTCTCAAGTGCACTCTGCTCCTGACTTTACCTCAAGAGTCTCTCGGAGAAAATAGAAGCCCCCAGAGGAGGACTCCCTTGTCCCTCCCACTCAACCAAGCCCACAAACCCACTCACATCTATCTCCTCTCTGTCCAGGAGGTTGAGTACTGTCCCAGCAGGGCCTGAGCCCGACCTGTGCTGGGAGACTCTGACTCCTCTAGGGCAGCGCCCTCACCCCTCAGCTCCATCCCTTCAGCCATACCCTGCCCAGCCTCCCATAGTCATGCTCAGATCTCCCATCCTAAAAATGTACCCTCCCTTGACCCCACACCCCTTCCGGAGTGGACAAGATTGAGCATTTCTCTGAGATCCTTTACAATAAAGCTGCTTATACATGATGCCGCCACGCTTCCATCTCTTGCTCACACTCAGCCCACGACAAGCTGGCTTTCGGGACCAACACTCCACTGAAATTGCTCTTGACATAATGACTATTGACTTCCGTGTTGCCGAGTCCAATGGCCTCGTCTCTGTTCAGCTTGGTGAGCACCTTGGTGGCCTTTGCTCCCTCCTACCACCCGCCTGGTTACTTCAGTGCCAGTGCAGACAGCCCAGCAAACCAGAGATCCTCATGACAGTGGCCATCCCCTACAGGCCACCATCATACGCTGGGCATTGTCCCCACTCCAGCCCCACTTCGCGGCTCCTGCATCCCTCAGTGCACCATGGTCTCATTAGATCGCTCTACTTTGGTTTTCCTAGTGTATCAGCTCTCTCCTGCCTTCTCTTCTTATCCAAAGGCACAACATTTTGAGAGTATTCTTGTCAATACCCAGACCCTCTTTGTCCTTCTGCCTTTTGATCCCACCTCTCTGACCCACACCCAGGCCCGGATGAGCCCTCCTGCCTGCCTCCTGTTCTGCCCAAGCAGCCAAGCGATTCCACAGCTCAGATTGATGTTCCCTAAAAAAGAGCCACTGGCTGCATATAGGCCTCTAGTTTCTCCAGTGAGCTTGGAGCCTATTCTGTGATCCTGTTTCCAACCTTCACCATGCTCTCCCAGCCTCCAGTCTGTCCATTTCCCACTGGCAGATGTAGCCTTGCTTCCTCTTTTACCAAGAGGATGAAGTCGCAGGAATCGCATTTCCCAGCAGTGCACCCACACGGCTCTCCCCGTCTGCCCACACTATCCAGAACCGCCTCCCTCTGAGCACTGAATCTGCCCCCTGCAACCTTAACCCCGACGACCCTGCCCACTACGGGCCATTTGGGCATTCTTCTTCAGTCCAACATTCAGTCAAACTTGCTTCACCTCCCACAGTGCCCCCCAAATATGACGTTGGACCTATGCCCTCCACATCTCAAAACAGTGTATTTTTCACTTTTCACTTCATTAGAGCTCTTGATTACCACAGTCTTAAAACATGAGCTTCTTTGACCTCCTTGACATCATTCTCTCCTGGTTGATGTCTTAACTCTCTGGTCTCCTCTGTCTCCTTTGTCAGATCACCTCCTCCATTCAGCCATGAAATGCTCTTTCTCCTCTCGGCCTTTCCCCTCCCTGTGGACACCCTCCTTGGTGATCTCATCCATGCCTACAGCTTCAATTACCGTCCATCTGCTGATGATTCACACTTTATGTCTCCAGCCCAGAGAACCTCCTGTCTAAACCCCTGACCAAAGCGAGCCTTGCCAGCTGTCTAGTCAACATCTCCACCTCAGTATCTCAAAGGCACCTCAACCCCAACATGTCCAAGACCTAACACTGCTGCCTTTCCACTGTCCTCTGTCTTGGGAAGGGCCATTGTCCATTGAATAGGCAAGTCAGAATCACAGAAACCATCACTTAATTCTAATCATTTGACCTCTAAAACATTGCTCTGATCTAGAAGCCTCTTGATCTCTACTGATACCTCACTAGTTGGAAGCATCGTTACATCTTTTTGTATCAGTTTAAAAAAAAACAACATTTTTTTTGGTAAGGGAGGAAGGAAGAGGAGGCAGAAATATCTTTATTAAGTTGTTCTTTTTGGTTTTGCTTTTTCACCTGACCCCGGGCCTCAGACTCAGCAACTTGGGCTGCATGTGATCTGCACACCAGCATCTGAGCCATAAGGGTGTGCCCAGAGCTATCATTGCTTCCTATTTGAACTCCTACAGTGGCTCCTAAATGATCTCACAGCATCTGCTCTATTCTTCTCCCATCTTGTCACTCCCCTATGGGTTTTTGGGGGCTTTTTAGCATTGTCATTTTATTTTTATTTTGGTTGTACATCTTGATTGCTCCCCCTGGCCCCAGGATGCAAACCCTGGTCCTTGAGATGTGTGTGGACTGTGCTCAGTCAGAGGCAGTGCATCTAACCACTACCCCACCAGGGTGTACTGCTGTCTCCTATGTTAAAACCTTCCTGTGGCTTCTCATTGCTCCTGGGGTAAGGAGTCAACCCATTAGCTTGTACTAAATGCTGCCCAGTCTCATCAGTATCACATTCCCGCTGTTCTGCTCCTTCCAGTCACACTGGCTTCCTTTCAATTCCTCAAACACAGATGTCCCTCTGACACCCACTGGTCAACCACCAGACCACTGCACGTTCTTTCTTGGATGACTTTGCCAACCGAGGTGTTTCACCCTTCAGCTCATTTAGCTCAAGCATCATTTCCCTTAAACTTTCTCTGACACTTAGTCTAGAGCAGGGTTGCTTGCTGGACCTGCTGCTTCCACATGTGATTATCATGTTCCTCTGGGACCCCAGCTCTATGTGGAAGGTGAGTAGCACCCATGGGGACTCCTAGCAATGCTGGCACAGGGATTCAGAAGCAGATGGGGGTGATGGCTCAGGGTCTGGGGATGCACAGGTGTATATCATAGACACCTCCAAGTTTCTAAGGGCATCCCACATGCCACCAATATCACCCAATGCTGCAGGCTGAACTGGACCCAGTCAGGACAGACCACTTGGCATTTAGAGATATGCACACCAAGTCTGAATTATCCCCATGGTATTTATCAGCTGTCTGGTCTTGGACAAATTATATCTCTAAGCCTCAGTTTCCTCTTCTGTAAAACAGGAATGCGTTTACTTTGCAGCATTGTAAGAATGACATGAAACTGTAGAGTTTCAGCAGAGCATCACACCGCCAGTGCTTGGAAATTGAAGCTATTCGATGATTATTAGAATGAGCATAATCAAGTCTCTAATAGCACTGGTTTGGAGAAGCGTTTCAAAGCTAATTCAGTTGGGCCCCTATCCTGGTAAGCCTCGGCTGTTGACTGAGTGAGCACCCAGTTCATCATCCATCAGCTTCTTTTGCACGCCCTCTTCTGACAGCCCGCTGCCCCCTGCCCAGCCTTCACTGGGAGCCCCTTACCAGGCCCTCAGTTCTTTGGAGGCCCTGCCTTCCATTCCTGCCTGAGGACTGTTTTCAGGGGAGCTGCTGTTCTCCACAGCCACAGAGCAAGGAGGCAGGCAGAACCCGCTTCTCAGAAGCGCTCCCAATCACTGTTCCTTCAGACTTGTGGACAAATTCCTGCTCGTGTAAGGCTCCTGCCATCGGGCTCTTACTGCGCATGTAACCAAGATCGAGTACTTTCTCCTATCGTTCTCTACCCTACTGCCTTTCAGGAAGGATTCAGGCAATTTGCATTTTAAAAAGTCATGTAAGATGCCTAGCACATAGTAGGACTTGCTCTATTTGTGACTACATTCATATATTAAACGCGTTGCATAGATGTTCGCCTCTCCCCAGTTCCCCTTCAGAGCTGGGTTTTACTGAGTACAAACCGAGAAGGAGGAGGTTCAATCTCAGACCTCCCTCGAGTTGTTTCTTTGGGAGTTGACCCATCACTTTAATGTTCCTTGAAGTTCTACAGGGGATCACATCTCGTAATGCTGGTACCACCTGGCTTGGTATGGAGATTCCTCAGGAAAACTCTACTCCCTTCCCATGGACAACAGCAGAGAGGCAGGCCTTCTGCCCATCCTGCAGGGCCCATTTTTATCTTTCCCAAGACCATCACATAAGACCAGGCTGCCATGATTGGCTTTAATGAAGGGAAGGTAGCTTAAAAGGGGAATGGCAATACAGAAAGAGAACATTACAGCTGGGTAATAACTGCAACTATTCCAGAGACCAAGAGAAAAGTATCTTATGAAATATTTCCATGTAACAAAGAAAACCATCAACAAAATAAAAAGGCAGGCTACCGAATGGGAGAAAATATTTGCAAAACATCTATCTGGTATGGAGTTAATGCCCCAAACATATGTTCAAGAAACCCAAGAACAAAAAAATAAATAAAAATTAAAAAATAAAACTTCGCCGAAAACTCAACCTGATTAAAAAACAGATGGAGAATCTGAATATATGTTCTTCTAAAGGTGGCGTGCTCATGGATCTGTCTCATGAAAAGGTGTCCAACATCTCTAGTCATCAGGGAAATGCGAATCAAGACTTCAGTGAGGTATCCCCTCATACCTGCTAGGATGGCTACTATAAAAAACACAAGAATGTAGAGAAAAGGGAACCCTTGGGCACTTTTGGTGGGGATATAAATGGTTGCTGTCACTATGGAAAACAGTACAAGTTTCCTCAAAAAGTTAAAAATAGAATTACTGCATAATCCAGCAATTCCACTTCTGGGTATTTATTCGAAGGAAATGAAAACAGTAACTCAAAAAGAGATATGCACTTCCATGTTCACTGCAGCATTATTTACAATAGCCAAGACATGGAAGAAAATCCAGATGCAGTCACATGTTGCGTAACATTTCAGTTCATAACAGACCATAGAGAAGGTGGTGGCCTGGTGGCCTCTGGATCCAGCCTGAGTACGCAGCAGGCTATTCATCTACATTTATATAAGTGCATTCTATGATGTTCACACAACAATGAAATTGCCTAATGATGACAACCTATACCTACAATGGAATATTACTCAGCCATAAAAAGTAAAATCTTGTTACATGCAGGAACATGGATGAACCTGGAGGCATTAAGCTAAGTCAGACAGAGAAAGACAAACTGCATGATCCACTTCTAGGTGGAACTGCAAAGAAAATAAAAGAAAAACACAAAAAAACAAAGACGCTCATAGATATAGAAAAGAGGTGAGTTGTTGCTAGAGGTAGCAGTAGAGGGCGGGTGAGATGGGTGACGGGGGGCGTCAAAGGTACAAACTTCCAGTTAGAAAATAAATAAGTCCTGGGGACATCATGTCCAGCATAGTGACCGTAGTTAAAAGCACCATCTTGCATATTTAAAAGTTGCTGAAAGAGTAGATCTTAACATGTCCCAGCATGAGAGAAATATTTTTGTGACTATGTGTGGCAATGGATACATTTATTGTGGTGACCATTTCAATTATACACAAATATCAAGTCACTATGTCATTCACCTGAAACAGATATAATGTATATGCCAATTATATCTCTTTAAAAAGTGGTTTGGCAAGAAAGAAAAGAATCCCTGGCGTGTCCTGGTGGAGTAGTGGTTAGGTCAGTCACCTCGGAAGGAGCATAGGCCACATGCCCCTGGGTTCCAGTCCCAGCTCCTGGGGGGAGCGAACATCCCATGTGAGAAATTAAAACTAAAAATAAAACAAAATACTTCTTCCCCTTCTCTCTTCCTGCCTGCTTGCCTGCTCACCTCATTCCTGCCTGCACCTTTCCTTAAAAAGCAACAACAAAAGAGTATCCAGAAGGAAATATAAAAAGAAGGGACAAAAATTGTACTAAAAATGGGAATTCAGAAGGTAAGGAACCACAACTGACTTTCCCACTGAGGTCATTTACCCAGACACTTTAATTGCACTTATTTTACACCACCTCAAGGAGTGCAGAAATTTCCTTTTTTGAGATGCATACTGAAGTATTTAGAGTTTAAGTGTTATGATATCTGGGATTGCCTTCAAATATTCCAAACCACTCACAAAAAAAAGTTGGGTAACACAAAGCAAGCATGGCCAACTATTGATAGAGCCGCCCAACAAATCCATGCATGAATGGACACTTCATTTGTATTGGCCATCACGCTGCAGATCAATGGGGGAAATGATGGACTCAGTGTAGGCAACAAGAGTAAAAAAAAAAAAAAAAAAAAAATCAGAAGCTACCCTCACTCTCCTGTTCATTGTACAACTTTTCTCTGGCCCGTATCCTTCACCCTTCTCTTGCAATGCACTTTCAGAAAATCCCTTCCCCACCAGGATGAGATCTGTCTTCCAGCATCCCTTCCTTTCCCGTATTCAATTCCCCAGATCAAGGTAGCTCATGGGTCATGTCTGCAGGCTTTGTCAGGCTATTTAGTAACACCCCAACTGGTATCTCCTAGAGAGGGTTCTTACAGGAAAGGGCATTAGCATTCTATGGTGTATGCTATTAAGAAGGTTTCTTTTCTTCAGGGGCTTTCTTTTCAATACTCAGTTTCTCTACTGGTTTCCTTGATTTTTTTTTTTTTTTTTTTTTTTGTTGTTGTTTTTTTACTCCTTGCCCCCAGATCTTAAACCCAGGTCCACAAGCTTCACATGGCCTGCACTTTAGCCACCTGAGCCACAGGAGTGCACCTGGTTTCCTTAAATATTGATCCTGCTAAACAAAATACTTCCATACACAAAGGCAGATGTCACTACTTAGGTCTAGTACATTCTAAAGCCATATTGAGAAAGGAAATAATTCCTTAATTGCCTTATAATTAGCAGTGTGTCTTCCCTTCTCACTGGGAATTCATAAATCCGATTATTGTGCCGAGGGTAGAATGTCTGTTCCTTTCTTGATCCCCTTTGGGATTTGTTCGAATAAGAATATGGTCATAGTCTCTGTAATGACTTCTCAATGATTTCCACAAGAGAAGCTTTGATGGCTTGATTTTAGGAAGCCTGAATTATATTCTTGCCAAGAGCTAATATCAATTTGGAGAAAGAGAATGGGGATGACCTATTCTCCCAGTTAAATAAAACTAAAATTCATTGTATAAAGAAAACAGAAAAAAACAAACACAGTCATTAAGACAGTGTGGTACTGGCATTAGGATAGACATAGAAATCAATGGAACAGAATTGAGAGTCCAGAAATAAACCCTTACATTTATGGTCAATTGATTTTCAACAACGCTACCAAAGCAACTCAATGGGGCAAAGGATAGTCTTTTAAAGAATTGGTGCTGGGACAACAGCATATCCAAATGCAAAAAATATTAATTTAGACTCTTCTCAAGACATACTCAAAAATTAACTTAAGGGCTAAAGCTATACAACTCTTATGAGAAAACAGGAGTAATTTTCTGATCTTGAGTTAGGAAGAGTTCTTAGATATGACACTATAAATATGAGTAGTGAAAGAAAAAAAGATAATGCTCCCTTTTTCCTCTAAATGGAATAAATCTTTTTTCTTTCTTTTACTTAAAAATAAAAGAAAAAGAGGCATGCCCTGGTGGCCTACCAGGTAAGTCTACTGTGGCATAGTCCACATACATCCCAGGGATCGGGGTGAGTGTGGGGGGCTTGGTGTATGTGCTGGGAGTATAGGGGGCGTGGGCTGGAAATAACCAAAATGAACAACTAAATAAAATAATGTTTCTTCCTTCTCTCTCTCTTCCTGCCTGCCTGCCTACTTGCCTGTATTCCTGCCTGCACCTTTCCTTTAAAAAAAAAGGAAGAAGCACTCCCTGGTGGAGCAGCCCTTAAGTCAATCGCCTCTGAAGGACACAGGCCATATATCCCTGGGTTCGAGTCCTGGGTCTTGGGGGAAACAACCCATGAAAACAACTAAATAAAATAAAACAAAATGCTTCTTTCTCCCTCTCTCTGCTTGTCTACTCGCCTTCATTCCTCCCCAAATCTTTCCTTAAAAAAAAAATTTTTTTAAAAAATGATAAATTAGACTTCACAAAAAAACTTTCTCAATTGAAAATATCACTTGAGAGTGAAAACATGTCACAGATTAGGAGAAAATATTTGTAAATTTTATGTCTGATAAAAAGCATTTGCATCCAGAATATTTAAAAACTCTTACAACTCAATAATCAGGGGGCAAATAGCCCAATTAAGAGATGAATAGATTTTATGAAAGAAGACAGATGAATGACCAATAAGCCCATGAAAAGATGCTCATCATTCGTCATTAGGGAAATGCAAATTAAAACCACAGCGAGAGACCAAGACACACCCCTCGGAATGGCTATCATCAAAAGCCAGGCAATAACAAGTGTTGATGAAGGTGTGGAGAAGCTGGAACCCTCATACATTGCTTGTGGGAATGCGAAATGGTCCAGCACTTGGGAAAACTGTTTGGCAGATTCTTAACATAAATTTACCACGTCACCTAGCAATTTCACTTCCAGGTATCTGCCCAAGAGAAATGAACAAGTATGTCTACAGAAGGACTTATATGTGAGAGTTCACAGCAGCAGAATTCATAATAGCCAAAATTCAGAAACAACTAAAATGTTTACAAATTGGTGAATGCATAAGCAAAACATCATATGTCTATATAGTAGAATACTTTATTGACAATAAAAAGGAGTAACATACTGATAGATTCTACAGATGAACTTCAAAAATATGCTCAGTGAAAGAAGCCAAACGCAAAAATCACATATTGTTTGATTCCATTTATATAAAATGTCCAGAAAAAGCACATCTACTGAAACAGAAAGTAGATTAGCAGTTGCCTGTGTGAGTGTGGAATGACTGAGAAGGGGCACAAGGATTCTTTCGGGGGTGGTGGAAGTGTTTTGTGCTGATAGCTGCTTTCTACAATTCTGTAAATTTGCTAAAAATAATTGAACAATATATACAAAAAAGACAACAGCATAGGAAAGAGATAAATAGACTTGGGGGTGATATTACTATCTAAGGGTACACGTATTAGAGAGAAGTGGGCTTTCCATTTGACTGAGCTTCCTAGCAGCCACAGGAAAAAGGAAACAGAATTAAGAGCAGTTCATCATGCCTTCAAGATTCATGACAGAATAAGTTGCTAACGAGCAGCTTTGTTTGGGTTTTTAGACATGAGAAAAAATTTCCTGGTGAGAGCAATAAGTGAACTAGGTAACATTCTAAGCATTCTCCTACAGTCAGTTTAATTCTGTTTTCTTTGATAGTTCATAATGTCCCTCACTGTCGTTGGTAGAATTAGGGTAGAGTCATGTTGACCAATATGGTAGTCACTAGTTGCATATGCTTACTTTAAATTAATTAAAATAAATCAAACCAGAAATTTAGTTTCCTAGTTACTCTAGCCAAATCCTAAACACACAACAACCCCATGGGCCTTATCGAGCAGTGCACATACAGACCATTTCCATCACTGCAGAAACTTTTATTGGGGAATGCTAGGCTAGAAAATCAACAGCTTATGGCATGCCCCCGTGATCTGGTGGCTTAAACCAGTCACAGTCCACATATTATCCTAAGGTCTCTGGTTCAAGACCTGGAACTGGGGGAAACAACCAGTGATGAACAACTGAATACAATAAATAGCTTCTTTCTCTTCTCTCTGCCTGCCTGCCTGCCTCTGCTCGCCTTCGTTCTTGCCTGCACTGTTCCTTAAAACACAAGAAAAAGGAAAACAATAGCTTAGGAGAAAGAAAAATTTAGCTTTTTAAGAAAAAACAAAGTTTGGAGCTCAGAATGTTGATAAAAGATTAAATATGTCCCAGCTTTGGCATGAGTGAGACTTTTCAATCTACTTCCCTAAACTTACGCATTGACAACAGCAGCAGAAGCTAGATTGGGGATAAGAGGGGAAGTTTTATTTTGAAAGGTGGGGCGAGGTTTAACATAGGCTTTGTTTGGCTTTTGTACAGGAATGTTGGGGTAAACTGACTTCTATGAGGAGCAGCATCCAGGAACGTTTGGAGGCCTATGCTAATGATGAGGCTTTCGTTTGCAGAGTGCACTCTAGCTGGCTTCTCTGGAGCTGAGTAGCATGCTCAGGTTGGCAGGATTTTGGCATACAAAGCAGAGGAGTCTTGGTCAGTCTGGCATGGGGACAGGAGGTGGTGTAGAGGGAGAGCTGGACTCTGTCTTGGGGAGGGGTGCTGGAGGAGCTTGGACATGAAGGGACTCTGCTCTGCAGAGGCTGTTACAATCTTCTCTCCCAGCTCTCCCGGAGGCTTTTGATCACGTGGGAGTTGGGCTCATACATGGCTGGATTGTATTGTGTGTGCGGACTGGCTTCCAGGCCAGCAGAGGTGGCAGCAGCCGTGACTTGAGAAGACCCAGTCACATGTAGGTTTAAGGTCAGATCCTTTTGTCACTCTGGTCTTTGTACGTCCATGGTTTTATCTGAGATTTCTTATCTGACAGGTAGTTCTCATCACATCTTGGATTAAATTGTTCTCAAACTCCAGAGGGCACACTGCCTGCCAAGCTTGTAGATGTATGGTACCAAGAAATGAAGATGAGCAGGTCTGAGATGTAATGAAATTTGGGATTTCATCTCAAATTAAGGGGAAAATGTGGAAGCCACCCCAACACAGAAATGACTGCTCTGGCACGCCTTGGTGGCTCAGGTGTTACGCCCGTGCCTGGGTTTGTGGCACATGGACCACCAGAATGCCTCTTCCTCCTTTTCTTCCTTCCTGCCTGCTGCCTGTCTGCCTGCCTTCCTCGTTCTTTCTTTAAAAGAAAAGAAAGGACAAGTCTGGTGGTATAGAGATCCCTCCCTTTTTTTTTTCAAGGAAAATTGCAGGAAGAAATAAAGGCAGGTAGGCAAGTGGGCAGGAAACAAGAGGAAGAAAACCATTTAATTTTTTAAATTTGTATTTAGATGTTCACATTGGTTGTTTCCCCGACTCAGGAAGTGAACCTGGATACTTGGGATGTACATGGACTGCGCTCCTCCAAGGCAGCAGTCTTAACCGCTATTCCACCAGGATGTGTTGCAAAGACCCTTTTTGCCTGTATCTGCCTTTCTGCAACCTTGGATGTACAAAGATCAGAGTGACAAAAGGGGCACATGGCCATGTAACTCCTCTCTAGAAGAAAACAGCATAATAACAAATGGGCCATATGCTGAAAGGACATCAGTGTTGGCAGCATGGAAAGTCTATCTCACTATCTACCAACCAATGGCCCCATCCCTATCCTTCCTCACTGGTAGCAAAACCAGATGGAAATGAGCAACTGGAAGCTTGGACTGGAGTCCAGGAGGGAAGGAAGAGGATTATAGGATACCAACAGGTAGAGCCAGAGAAAGAGGTTTCCTGGAAATGGACCAGGTCCCTCCCAGTGTCGAGGGTGGTCATTTCGGGTGCAGTGGGAATCCTTGCTTACAAAGACACTATTGGGGTTTAGCCACTTCCCAGAACAGATACTCTGTACAGGCCAGAAGAATAACTCAGGTCAGAAGTCTATCATTTTACACATTTCTCTGTATGTTAGCTGTGAGGTTTTTTTTGGCTAATGTAAGTTTTTTATAGTAAACTGTGCTTTTCCCCACCTTCCATGTTGAGTGTAGTATTAGAGTGGAAATCACCCAAAACTATTGATGAAGGCCAGTGTCAGCTATAACTAGACGCACCGCTCCACTGACCAGAGCCGGTGGCAGCCCAGGAGTGGGACGGAATCACTGAGGAGCAAAGACCATCAGCAAGAGAAGGAACATGAAGAGGGTGGAGGCCATAGTTATATGTGCTTCTGGAACTGCTGGAGGGTGAGATCGCTGAGAGCTGATGGTCCAGTCAGATAGCCACTGATCATGTCAAGGGGAAGCATCCTGAGCTCCATGTGTGGACACAAGTAATCTGATCAGATCACTAAAGAAGCACATGGGCACACCCTGGTGGCTCAGGCGTTAAGTCAGCAGCTCTGGCATAGTCTGTGTAAAGCCCAAGGACCCGGGATGGCAGCTGGAGCTGGAGAATAACCAAAATGAACAAATACATAAACAAAATGTTTCCTCCTCCTTCCAATCTGCCTACCTACCTGCCTGCCTGCCTCCCTGCCTTCCCTTCTTTCCTCTGTAAAAATAAAAAATAAAAAGGAGTTGTGATAATCCACTAAATTCTCGAAAGCCCATCCTTGTATGACTGTGGTGGGAGTTATCTCTTTCTCTGCCTCTGTCTCTCCCATCTCCAAAAGAATTGGAGAATTCATTTATATGTGATGGGAATCACTAATTCTTTTTTTTTTTTTTTTTTAAAGGAAAGATGCAGGCAGGAATGAAGGTGAGCAGGCAGGCAGGCAGGAAGAGAGAGGAGGAAGAAGCATTTCTGTTTTATTTCATTTAGTTGTTCACACTGGTTGCTTCTCACCCAGACTGGGGACTTGAACCCAGGGGTATGTGGCTTGCTCCTTTGAAGGAGACTGACCAAACTGCTGCTCCACCAGGGCCCGTCAGAAACACTGATTCTGTAATTTCAAGTTTCACTACTGAGTGGTTTCATTAACATCTGCATTGTCCTGGGGACGTTGTGTACCTTTATTTTGTTTCAATGGAGAAACATATTCCAGGAGCTCACATTAGTCTCTCTATGACAAAGGCTCTAATGACAAAAACTGGTGATCCAGCAGTGGGTCGGGAGCTCCTGGTGCTGTGGGTTCCAGGAACTGGAAAAGTAACTACAGGTGATTGAAGGGCAGCTGGGGTCTCACCAGGCCTTCTGTGAGTTGGACTCAGGTCACATCTCCATTTGCCCCAAACTCGTAGGCTCTAACTCTGAAAAGTGGATCCAGTGGCATCCTAGAGCTCTAGGAATCAGTGTTAGGTCAGCACCAATGACCGGGGACCTGTAAAATGTCTGGGGGAGGCACAGGTCCTGGAGGAGGGCAGACTATGCAGAACCCAGGGATCAACTGTGCTGACTCTCTTGACTGACCTAACTCTCCCCTCGGAAGGTGTAGTGATCGGGATTCTTCCCACTGCACCTGTCAAAGAAAGGACAACACATGGGCTTACATATTAAGAAGTCCAGAATGTAGAAGAAAAAATTTAAGTTCTGCATTATGTTTTTAATGTGAGTCTGCTATAGTCAGTATTTGTTTTTCTTGCATAAAACTGGAAGAAAGAAGAAACATGTCAAGAAACTCTACTACTCTTATTACTGCTGTTTGGTTTAAATAAAGCAAGAGCACTGAAGTCATACTCAGCAGGTTAAATATTACAATGTTGATGGAAAGTTCAATTTCCTCTAACAAACTTACAATGAGTAAATACAATTTTCCACAATAAACAAGCATCATAGTCTCAAGGTTAAGGGTTATAAAACAATAAACCATTGCAGTTAGAGTGGAATAGTATAGGAGAGCTCCTTGCATACAAACTACTCAATATCATCATGACAAGACACAAAATAAGAATAAATGTAATTTAAAATAAGATCTCAACTCCATATGGTAATCTCTCTCTCTCTCTCTCTCTCTCTCTCTCTCTCTCTCTCTCTCTCTCTCACACACACACACACACACACACACATCTGTTCTTTGTACTGTATAGCTTACTCCTAATCTTTGCCACACAAAAATTATATTCTGTCCAATGCCCTCCATTATCAAAAACCCTCATGCAATAACTTCTCATTCCTTCAAGATATTTTATTTATTGTTATTGAAATTCTGGTTTTAACTACAATTTAAACAAAAATAATAAATATTTTGCAAGCAAAAATAAGAACTAAGAGTTAGGGAGCTTATAATATTTTATTTTCTCAAAGAGCAGATGCTCAGGAATGGCTGGGTATAGAGGCCTAAAGATAGAGGGTCAGAGTTATCTTTCTCTGCCTCTGTCTCTCCATCTCAAATCTCTTCTCAGTCTCTGCATTACTTGGTTTGTTGGCCTCATTCTTTTCTGTCATAGATTCTTTCTTCCATGGGGACAGTAAAATGGCCAAAAGCAGCTGCACCTTGTACTTCCAGAAAATGAGACAGAAGACTGGCAGGGAAGAGGCGGGTGTGTCCTGCTTGCTCACATGTCCACTCCTGAGCTGACCCAACCCCTAGGAAAACAGTCGTCGGCAGGCTGCATGCCCCAGCTCCAGCTCTGGGCTGCGGGGCAGAGACTGAGTGGCGACCAGTGTCACCTAAACCACATGGCAGGGAGGGATGCTCCCTCAGGAAAGAATGCCAGGCAGGCAAAGATCTAGCACCTAGGACAGAAGTGAAAGCTGACAGTATATTAGGTCACGGGGGATAATAACATCGTGACATTTCCTCATCAGAGTTCATCTGAGGGTGAGGCCCAATACCCTGTTAGCAGACTAGAGTTTTTGATGAGGAGGAAGATTATCAAGGACACATGTAAGGCAGTCCAGCCTGGTGGAGTAGCGGTTAGGTCAGCTGCCTCCGAAAGAGCACAGTCTATGTACATTCCAAGGACCCAGGTTCTTGTCCCAAGTTCTGGGGGGGGGAAACCACTGAGAACAAACAAACAAAAATTAAATTAAAACGCTTCTTCCTCCTCTCTCTGCCTGCCTGGCTGCCTACTTGCCTTCATTCCTACCTGCACCTTTCCTTTAAAACAAAGAATACATTGAGTTAAGCACACCCTGCTGGCTCAGGTGACTGAGGTGGCTAAAGCAGGTAAAGAGCATGCAAAGGCTACAGAACCAGGTTCAGGACCCGGGCTGGGGGTGAAAATGAAGTAATTAAAAAAAGAAGACATTTAAGCAATATGAGTGTGGGGTACCTTCCGGGTGTGGGCTGTGCCCGCCTTGCTTCCCAGGGCACCAGGAAGTATGCTGGTGGACACTCCAGGAGCCGGGCAGTCCAGCCTCTTATCTGAAGGTGCAGCGTTATGTTACAAAGGTCACGTCCTCAGGTCGCTGAGATCATCTTTCATGAGGGAGTGGAGGCCCTTCAGAGTGGCACAGGGGTCTAGAAAAGAGGCTTGACTGGCAGCCGGGAGCCGCCCTCAGAAGCTGTACTGACAACCTTCAATCACAGAGCCCACACCCGCCTCCCTGCCCCACAGAGGCGGGGAGTTGGCAAAGGACTGCACAAATAAATGAGCTGTGGTTGACAGCCAGGGGAAGAAGGGCCCCTTCCTCAGGGAGGGTGCACAGCTGGAATGTGCTGCTCTAGGAATGATGAGACCACCCAGATGACTGGGGATTGCCCGGCACTCCATGTGCCCTATAAATAAGCTGTGGAAGCGGTTGGTATTGTTTCAAAAAGGCTGCCTCCCAGCACTGAGGTCCACACATGATGGTCTGGGGCCTTGGGGAGGGAACAGATGCTGGGGCTAATTAGGGCACGGTTCCTCTGACCCAAGATGGCAGAGGATGGCCAAATAAAAGGGGACACCTGAGCCCAGTGCTTTGCGTCGACACTGCTCCCAGCCAGCCTATCTGGAGATGGCTCACAGAAGAAGTCTCGGAGAAGAGCTGTTCCTTGATTGTTATCGTCAGAAACAGACACTCAGAATTGGGGCAGCTCTTCCTCCTATGCCCATTATCCCACAAGGGAGCAGAATCCTTTGCTGCAGGGGTGTGTTAGGAGAGGGTCTCATTTGATGGGCTTCCAATTGTATACATCCTCAATGAGGAACTGAGATTTCGAGGATTATTTCACCTGCAGCATTGTAGTCAATAAGGTTAAGACTGCTCCTCCAAGGGGCCCATCCAGGGGACCTCACAGGGCTTTATCACACGTGTGTGGATGTTCTGTTCGTGTCCAAACTGGCGGTGGCATGGTACCAGAAGTGCTTTTGTGATGGATGTCTGCCTGGGAGCCACGCCCACTTATCTTGGGCTTGACAACTTGGGGACACACAGGGGCGTCTCAGGCTGCCATCAAGCCGCAGGATAGACTCCAGGTGGCTCATGGCATGTCATGGTGGAAACTCAGTGTAACCGTGCACGGAAAACAAGATCTGAGCCTGCAGAGCAGACATCTGCTGTTTTGCCTGCTCCGAAGCCATTTATCCTCCCCCTGGTGACGCTCCGTTGTTCACTGGAGGACCCACACTTCAGCCACTCTCAGATTCGATCATTTAGGGACAGAGGTGAGGGAACCAACACAACCTTCAGATAGGAGATGAAGGTAGATGCCTGATGCTACTGCTTAAGCCAGGGATTGTCAAGTTTCTCTAAAGGACCGGGAGTTAGTATTTTCAGCTTGGTGCGCTCTGGTGGCTCAGATGGTAAGCCTAAGCCTGGGGTGTAGAAGACATGCAGTCCAAGGGTCTGGGTTTGCAGCCTGGAGCTGGGGCAAACAACTAAAAAATGAACAACCAAATAAATAAAATGATCCTTCAGATTATGCTTCTTCCTCCTCTCTCTTCCTTCCTGATTACTGCCTGCCTGCCTTCATTCCTCTTTTTAAAAAATACGTGTGTGTGTGTGTTCCCATCTTTGTGGACCATACACAGTCTCTGTTGCAACTACTCAACTTTGCAGTTCTAGAGTGAAAACAGCCATAGACGATATGCAAACAAAAAGCATGGCTGTGCTCCAGTACAAAGTTATTTATAAAACGGGCAGGCTAAGACTTGGCTCTCAGGGTAGTTTATTAACTCTTGTGTGAACACCTGAATCCCGCTGAACCTGAAGCTAATGCTGTCCTTACGGCGTTTCCATTAACAAATCAGTGCATTTCTCCTTTTACTTAAAGCCATTTGAGTTGGTGTTCTTGTCAAAAACACAGAGACGTTTCTCACTTATTCGCCCAGATACAGAACCAGGGTTGCAGACTGGAGATTAGGTTTCACAATGGATTTGTCGGCCCCCAGGTAGGCAGGAGGCGGCTCAGCACTAAGGGAAATCCCAAGGCTTCCTGGCAGTTTATCACTTGCAGCCAGAGACCAGGGCTGTTAAGATTATGCATCCAAACACCTCCCGCCAAGGAGGACCTGGAAGGGAGAAGCCGACCTGTCTGAAGACACTGACTGTAACCCCCACGACCTGCTGAAAAGGGACGAAGGAAAGGATGGGGGTCGGGGTGACGGAAGAAGGGGCAGTGGGAGGCGGGAGCCAGAAGAGACTGCAGGAGCCAGAAGAGACTGCAGCACACACTTAAATAGCACACCCACTTCTCCTTGCTAGAGATAAGAAGCATTTCCTGAAGAAGAGAGTGTAGAGAGATGAACCAGTCTCCCAGGGGGCGCTGGATAAACAGCCAAGGGCCTCTGTCTGGCTAAGGGTGCTGGAGTTTTACACTGATTTTAAGAGTGTGAAAGAGCAGGTGGGAGCCATCCTGGAGAGAGAGCCAGGAAGAAAGGCTGGGGATAGAGGGGAGCAATGGGCAGCTGTCGTGGGCAGAAGTTGTTGGGGGGAAACAGCTTGTGGGGAGCATTATGATGCTGTCATCTTACAGTCCCTCAGGAAAATCCACATTATCCACTGCTGCCTTTGGAGTTAGAATTTGGTTTATCTAGGAGACAGTGACATGCTGGGACTGGCCTCAAGGTTGTCAGAGGGACAGCCTCTGGGCGGCCCCCCGCATACGCAAGCACAAGCGACATGATAAGCCAGGGAAATCCAGAGAAGGTTCAAGTAGGGGCGTGAGAGAGGCTCCTGTGCTTGGAATCCAAATGAAGTCCCCTTGTTTCTGAGTCTTCATTTTCCAGGACAAACAGGACTCCAGACAGCTGGGGAGGATGCTAGTGGGAGAAAGGCATCCTGACCCAGAGAAGGCTCCGGCTCTCCAGCTGAGCGGAGAGGGAGGACTTTGCTGCCTTGGAGACCCGCTCCAGCTGGAATCAGACCAGCCCTGGCCTGGGGACTATTTCAGGGAACTCGTGTCTAGGGAGAGGGGGCTGGGGAGCCCACGGTTCCTGCCTTGAGTTTGATCCTAAGTCCAAGAGTGAGACCATTAGATCTACAGCGGCTTCAGAAAAAAATTGAGGAACTTGCTGAGAGCCTGGGAAAAGCAGCGGACTTAGGCTGTGGGGGCATGGAGGAGGGACCTCTCCCCCAGTGTGTGAAGCTGTCACTTAGTGCCCACCCCTCTGCTGGGAGAGCTGTTTGGGAAGTAGATGTGTCTAGGTATGTTGCTGGCGAGGGGAGTGGAGGAGAAATCTGAGTCAAAACTGCTGTAGGGAAGCCATAGTATCAAAGGTTCACGAGCCTGGTTAAAGAAAGATTCTATGCCTTTACTGTGGGTCTGTTATTAAGGAAAATTAGAGTTTTGAACAGAAAAATATTCCTTCTTGCTGTTGACGTCTGCCAAACTCCTAGATCTATAGTTTTTAACTTTACACACCCAATATATATTCGTAATAACTGCTTTTTAACACCTCCTTTACTATCTGAAATAAATGCATAGATAACATTACCTACGACAGATGACCCTTAAGCGACTCAGAGATTAGGGGTGTCAACCTCCCCACAGTCAAAAATTCGTATATAATTTTTGACTCCCAAGAAACTTAATAACCTGCTATTGATTGGAAGCCTTACTGATAAAATACAAGGTCAATTAACGCATATTTTGAAAACTAAAAAGAAAATATTATTAAGAAAATTGTAAGAAAGAGAAAATGTAGTGCACCTTGGTGGAGCAGTGGTTAGGTCAATTGCCTCTGAAGGAGGGCAGGCCACAAACCCCTGGGCTCGAGTCCCAGGTCTTGGGGAGTGGTGGGGGGTGGGCAGGGAGGAGGGGGCGGAGACAACCAGTGTGAAAAACTAAATACATATAAAATGCTTCTTTGTCTCTTTTCCTGCCTGCCTGCCTATTCATCTTCATTCCTGCCTGTATCGTTCCTTAAAAAAAAAAAGAAAATGTATTTACAGTTCTGTACGGTATCAATACCATAAGTATGTGTTCTCTGTTTACAAGATGAATCATCTGTCAGTATCTACAATATTGTCTTACATAATACAAAATACTGTAGATGTCATGTTACCAACATTAGACATCAAAAATGGAAGGATGAGCACGCCCTGGTGGCCCAGCAGACAAGGCCACTGCACGCAGTCCACACTCATCCCAAGGACCTGGAGTCAAGACGCAGGGCCAGTGGGGGACACCAGGATGAACAACTACATAAAATAAATAAAATTGCTTCTTCCTCGTCTCTCCTCCTGCTTTCCTGCCTATTTGCCTTCATTCCTGCCTGCACCTTTCCTTTAAAAAAAAAAAAAAAAAGAAGAAGAAAAGAAAAGAAAGGTAACATAAAGAAGGAATGCCTATTTATTTGCAGGCATAACAATTCATGCATTGATAATGTTCATTGAAATTGTAAGTGGACCCACACCATTCAAACCTGCGTGTTTGAGATACAACTGTTTATATAGACTTTCAAATGGTAGAAAGGGCCAAATAAGGCCCCTACAGTAACATGAAGGAGAAACAGAGGGAGAATGATACGCGGTGCTGTACCACGTGCAAGACTGCGCTGAAGACACAATGAAGCTGCAAGAACATAAATGTAGAATCTCCGTGAATGCCACACGTGCTGTATTTGGCAAAGAAATGCCTTAAGGGCTTTTGTCTCAGTGATTTTTCAAAATGCTGAGCAATTGCTGGGAAAGTTCTAAGCAAAACTAAAGTCAACCTTCCCGCGACAGTTCTGTAGCCATTGTATTCCTGGGGGGGTTACCTCAGAGGGCACTGTATTCCTGGGGGGGTTACCCCAGAGGGCACTGTATTCCTGGGGGGGTTACCCCAGAGGGCACTGTATTCCTGGGGGGGTTACCCCAGAGGGCACTGTATTCCTGGGGGGGTTACCCCAGAGGGCACTGTATTCCTGGGGGGGTTACCCCAGAGGGCACTGTATTCCTGGGGGGGTTACCCCAGAGGGCA
>RJWH01003831.1:0-109290 GCA_004363575.1 Solenodon paradoxus | reverse complement strand
AGTCTTCAAAAGACAATACCCTGGTGGCTCAGGTGTTAAACCTGTGCCTGGGATACAGTTTATATATGTTCCAAGGACTTGGGTTTTGGTACAGAGTGGGGGTAACATGCTAAAATGAATAACTAACTCAATAAAATATTTCTTCCTTTTCTCTCTTCCTCCTTACCTGTTGCCTGCTTGACTTCATTCCTGTTAGCCTGCCTGCCTTCCTCTTTGAAAAAAGAAAAAAAAAAATTCTCCAAAAGGTGAGGAGCAGTATATAGACAATCTCACAGGAGGCATTTCAAGCATTTTTTTTTTTTTAAAGGAAAGTTGCAGGCAGGAAGAGAGAGGAGGAAGGAGTACTTTGTTCATTTTACTTAGTTGTGCATCTTGGTTGTTCTCCCAGCTCCTAGATGTGAACCCAGGTCCCCGGGATGTGTGTGGACTGTGTTGGGCCAGAGGCATTGGACCTAACACTGCTCCATCAGGTCGCAAAGCATTTTGAAAATTTAACAGATGTGTTAGGAGTGTCCTAATGATTAAGAGGCATCCTTGGCATTCAGTGGTCAGGGCTCAGGGATGCTGAATGTTCTGTTAACTCAGGACAGTCCTGCACCGAGAAGACTGTCCTACATCCTGCCCACCTTGGGATTAGAATAGCTCCCTGGACGTTACACAGCTGAGTAAGTCATTTATAATTATCTGAAGCTAACTCTGTGTTACCTGAGAGCCAAGTGTGCAGTGTTCTCCAAACTGTGGCTCCAGGGGCTGTGGCCTCTACATGGACACAGAAGATGCTGGGGACACTGCACAGGCATGAAGGGGAGCATTGGTCTGGGCCTGGCCCTTGCACAGAGCCAGGGAAGTGGACAGTGGGCAGCTGCACTCTAGAAGAACAGCCGGCTCCTCAGCCCATGAAGCTGGACAGGGAGCCCACTGGCCTGTCTTCTGATCCGATCACAGAGACGCACGATGGTCTGACTGAGACTGGTGGCACTTCTCCAGTGCAGCACTACTGTGGGACAGAGCTCCCCACAGTCTGAAAGAGTCACCTGAAGGCATTGTCCTCAACAGGCAGCTCTGTGTGTAGCAAGGTTCCCTGTACTCCTTCGATGCCTGCCTTCCCCATGAGGACAGCACCTCCAACTACTAATGAGAAGCTAAAAGGAAGCGACCGAGAAGGAGAGAATGGCGCAAAAAGGAGTGATCAGAAAGCAGAGAATTCAAGGAAACCCACCATGCAATTGTGATGCCCTAGAGGCATTTGTCCAGCTAGCACCTTTCCTGCTTCTTGTTCGTAACCCCCAGTGTTCCTCTGACAAACACCGTCTGAGACATCTTAATGAGAAGGTCATGGTATCCTGTTCACCTGACTTCCCTCAACCCAGTCTGCCCGGTCCTGGCCAATCAGAACGCCCCATTCTCCTGGACACAGTGATGGGGCCAGAGGAGGCACAGAATCTAAATGAGACTGATCAGCCATTGTCTGGGCCCTGCAAACATAAAGATGCTGAGAGAAACAAATGCTTTTTTAACTCGGTGTTGCTAAGCTGAGAATACGTGAGTTTGGAACTGACAGCCACCATCTCTCCTGGCAACATGAAGGAACTTCACCTAGAGCTGGAGAGGGTGAGCTCGACACACACAGGGAAGCAAAAGGAGCCCCGTTGGCTTTGAGCAAGCTTGTGAATCCAGCCTCGCGTGATGCTAGAGCTGCCTAGAACTTCCCACAGGGCCGAGCCAGGTGAATCCACACTGCCCTCTCTTCCTTTTTTGCCTTAGTTAGCTTGAGATGGATTGTAATGGAAAGATTCCCAACTTCTACAAATAACATTCATACATAGTTCATTCATCGCTCATCTATTGAGTGTCTATCAGATTCCAGGCATTGGCCTACATCCTAGAGTAACAAGTGGACTTAGTCCCTGCCCTCAGAGACCAAGTTTTGTGGGAGAGGCAGAATGAAAGCAATTCCGAGATAGATTATTTTGTATAATAAATCTAGACGCACTATGCAGGAAATACCTGTCAAGTTGAGTTCCATGAGTGTTGTCAGGCCCTTCATCTCTTTTGTTCACTGATGAATCCTCAGGGTCTAGTACAGTGCCTGGTACATAGTGGACTCTCATTGAAAAGTGATTGAAAAAAAGAAATGAACAGAAGTCAAAGTTTGGGACATAACAGAGTGGTGTTGAAAGTATCCAGGAGAGTTTCCCCGAAGAAGTAAGATTTAAGCTGAGATGTGGAGAGACAGAGAAGTTGACCAGGCCCTAAGGTGTGAAGGTGGGTATGAGGGACAGTTCTCTGTGAAGGAGAGTGTCTGAAGCAGGGAGCATGGAGGGGTCGGGAGGTAGGTGGAGGCATCTCCAGAGGTTAAAAAGGCCACACACAGGATTTGGATCATTTTCTGAGAGCAGTGGGAAATCTGTGTTCACAGCAGCGACAAAGCAGTCAGGGTGTTCAGCCTCAAAGGTCATAAATGGAGCAGAGAAGAAAAGGGAAAAAAGGGCCAAGTGAAAGTAGAGACTCATTTGACAGCTGTTGTGTTCTCCCTAGTGAGATGATGGAGGGGAGGGCAGAGCTGAGAGATATTTATAATCATTACACTCAGATGAATGGAAGCAAAATTTAAATACCCAATGGAAAATGACTTCCCAAGCTGAAAACGATTAGATAGATAAATCAAAGAGTTTCCAGGAAAATTAATAAGGAATTATACACCAGAACATAACCTGGCAATGAAAGCAACAACACTATTTCCGCCCCCCAAGATGAAGGAAAAATATTACATAGATTCATATTTTATATTAGGTTACAAGGGGAAATGCCGGCGCATCCTTGGTTAGCCTCAGCATTTCTCAATGCTGTAGCTCTGAGGGGAAAAACTGGGACACAGGATTCTGTCTTCAACAAGTTGTCATTTGTATGTGAAAACAGCAAAAATGGATTCCAGGTTTTCAGAGAGGGATGTAAGAAAAGGTGCCCTCGTGTGTTCTCCTGAAGTAAACAATCTGAAGACATACTCGGCTGTACAAGTGATGAATTCAAATTAAGAACTTGAAAATGGGAACATTATAAAATATTTGGTTGCAAGCATGCATTAAAACCAACTATATCATAAGAATTGGACCACAAATGCTACTATCATAAAAATTTTTTTTTAAAAAGATGTAACAGACCTGGTGACTCAGGAGTTAAGTCTGTGTCTCAGGCACAGGCCACATCAAGCCCAAGAACCTGTGCTCCCCTCCTGGAGCCAGTACAGCAGGAATGAACAACTAACTGAAAAATGCTCCTTCCCCCTCTCTCCACCTTCTTACCTGCTTCCTTCCTCTGGAAAAAAAAAGAAAAAAAAATTAAAAAAAAAAAAAAAAAGAATAAAATAATTCCTGTTTAAAACAAATGCTGTATGTGGTGGAAATGCAAGATGGACTTACAGACCCACAGTACATTTTCAAACACTGGGAAATGAGTGAAGTACGGGAAGGCAGGTAAAGTTACACGAAAATCCTCATGTCACATAAAGTAAGGGAGTCAGAAGATATTAGCTTTATTACTTAAAGAAATAGAGTTTTAAGAATACATTTAGGGCACACACTGTTGTGACTCAAGCAGCTGAGATGCTGGTATGTGGACCATATCAAGCCTAAGGACACTGGTTTGAGACCAAGGACCAGGGTGAAAAACCAAAATGAACAATTAAATAAAGAGGTTTCTTCTTCCTTCCTTCCTCCCTCCCTCCAATCCCTCTTCCTTCTTTTCTTTCCTTCCTTCCTTTAAAAAAAAAAAAAAAAAATGAATATAAGCATGCCCTGGTGGCCTAGCAGTGTGGTTTAGCAGGCTTGGTCCACATGTATCCCTAAGTCTCTGGTTCAAGACCCGGGCCCACTGGGGTGGGGAATGGGGGGCAGCCAAGATGAACAACTAAATAAAATAAAAATCAGGTGCTTCCTCCTCTCTCTCTCGCTTCCTGCCTGCATGTCTACTTGCCTTCATTCCTGGCTGCCCCTTTCCTTAAAAACAAAACAAAACAAAAAAGTATATATATTATATACATACATATGTATATATATATATATATACACATAATATATATACGTTAAGTATGAAAGCTGATAACTAGTAAAATTCAAGACAGGATTGCTACTTTTTTAAATCATGGGAAATGACAAAAGAAATAAGAGCATTCCGTAGAGCAAAAAGCAGAAAGTAAAGCATTCTTAAGTAAGAGAGACATGCAATGTGAAAAAGATTTTTAAAAATAATCTGGTAGGAAAATTTCAAATGACTTTGAGGGACGAGAAGTGGTGTTCAGTGTAGCGATGATCTTATCTTTTGGGGGGAAGTTATTAGTTGATTTGATGCTTAATACTGATGACAGAAATTTTTGTTTCTGTATATAACAAAATATTCAAGGGCAACCTCTAGAAAGTATAGGAATAGAATGCAAAAATTCCAGGCCACAAATGGAATTTTTTAAAATTACCGTGCCCTGGTGGAGTAGCGGTGCAGTCCGCATACATCCCAAGGACCCGGGTTCTTGTCCCAGGCGGGGAACAGTCAGTGTGAACAATTAAATAAAAATAAAATCAAGCGTTCTTCCTCCTCTCTCTTCTTGCCTGCTTAACTGCTCACCTTCATTCCTGCCTGCACCTTTCCTTGAAAAAATTTTTTATCCTTCCACAGCAGACAGGGAGGGAAAAAGGAAATCAGAAAGCATCACCAGTAAGAAAAACGGAATAAAAATAATAGGCATTAATCCAAAATATATCATTAATCACAATAAACCACAATTTGCAAATGATATGATAGGGTTCCCTAGGAAAGGAAAGATAATCAGCTGTAAAGCTATTAAAATCAAGAAAAATGCTCAGGAAAAATGCTGGAGGTAAGCCCACATACCCCAATCAATAGCTGTAGTCATCAATTAACAACAAATTCAAAATACCTATGAATAAACTTAAAACAATGTGTGGAAGATAAGGAAATGACAAATTATCCAATAGAAAAAAAAGCAAAGGTTATGAATGCTCAGTTCAGAGAAAAAGAAAAATGGTCAATAAACACAAAAACATGTTCAGTCTCACCAGTAATCAGAGATATGGAAATTAAAACAATATTAATATCAACAGTGAAAAATGACTCAATATTATTGACGATGATGGAGTAGGGAAACACATTCTCCTAGGAATAAAGATCGGTAAAACATTTTTTGCTGGGCAATTTGGGAACGTTTTAAATTTAAACGCGTCTGTCTTTTGACCCAGAAATTCTGCTTTTAAGAATCTACTCCACAGAAATATCTGCACTTATGCCAAGATACTCATTGCAGAATTATTTATAATAATAAAAATGGAGGTAAACAAATATCCAAAAGCAGAGGGATGATCAATTAAATTATAATATATCCATATGTAAGAAAGTGCCAAGCAGCTGCCCCTCTCTCCACTTAGACGGATTCAATATTTCACCTTGGAGCAAAGCTTCTCCATTTGGGAAGGACAGCATGAACGATATCCATTATTTATGGCCGTGTTCATTAAATAGGCACCCTTTGCCCTGCGAGAATGGGGAAATGAAACCGTTAGTGCCTTCATCAAAGCAGAATTTGTATGTATGCCCTTGGTGTGTGCAGGCTTGGTCTTTGAGAAGGTAAACAGATTTTCATTAGAAGCCCACGGCCTCAGTGGGGAAGCGATGGCAGTTGTAGCCCCTCCTTTCTGATATTTGGCATTAGGGAGAATTACCAGGTGGAGCACTGAAGTTCTGATGCAGGTCTGCTGGTAGGAAGAACACCATGGTGACCAGTGGAGGAAATCTCCATGAAAGAAGGTGGAATCCAGGCTCCAAACAAGTGTCTGGTGTGCCCTGGTGCAGTAACGCTTAGGTCGCTTAGGTCAATCATCTCTGAAGGCATGCAGGCCACGTGCCCCCATTCCTGCCTCACCCCGGGTTCAAGTCCCGGGTCCAGAGAGAAAACCAGTGTGAATAACTAAACAAACAAAAAAAATAGAATGCTTCTTTCTTCCTCCTCTCTCTTCCTGGCTGCCTGCCTGCACCTCTCCTTAAAAACAAAATCAAAAACGCGTGTCTAAGAAATGGTAGGAAAGGTTGTGCTTTCAGGCCAGAGGACTTTGGCGCAGTATTATTTTAGGGAAACGATAACCCAGCTGCCTGGCTACTGAAGACCCAGGCCACTAAGTAAGTGCATCAGTAGAGTAGAAAAGCATTCAGCCGGGTGTGGGGGCCGGTTCCACAGGAACAGACTTGTGGTATCAACTGAAGAAGAAATACTAGTGACTCGGGAGGTTCGAACTGACCCCTTCCTTGGCGTGCCACGTAGCGCCAGCCAGCAGTGGCCCACGGGCTGGGCGGTTCCTGGTCCTTTACAACAGTCTGGTCATTTCCTGTTTCTGCCTGCTCACTCTGCTTCCAACTCATTTGCCTCTTTGTTGCCCGGCCAAACCCGCTAGCTTGTTCTGCTGTCTTTGCTCTCCTCCTGCTGGAAAGTTCTCTCCCCTGATCGCCTCACTCCTTACACGTCTGCTCAGTCATCATCCCTTGGCTGAGGTCTTCCCTGTTCCTTGGAAAAATTGCAAACCTCTTCTTCTCCAAATGGCTAGTACTCCCTGTGACCATTCTTACTTAACTTTTCTCCACAACATTGAACAACTTAGTTATTATTTGTTTCTGATCTACCTCCTCCCACACTCACTAGAATGCAAACCTCCAGAAGGCAAGTTTTCCGGTCAGTCAGCTTTGCTGCTGTATCCTCACAACCTCAGTGTGTGACACAGACAAGTAAATGCTCCGTGAGAAACAATGCGTACTCCCAGAAAAACTGGAGAACATGATTTTAATTGGAAAAAAGAGAGCAGATTGTCAAGTAATATGTTATCATTCATGCAAAAATAATATATGTTAGCGTGTGTATTTAAGAAGAGATAGCAAACTATTATGGAGAAGACTGTGAGATGGGAGCAATTAGAGTGACTCATTCCTTTTTGTGCCCCACACCCCAACTGCCGCAGGTCACAAATCTAGGTCCACAGCTTTCATAGCTTGTACCTTAGCTGCCTGAACCTCTGGTGGGGGTGGGGAAGTCATTTATTTTTTTAATGATTTAATTCAATTTTCCTTTCTGTATTTCTGAATTGTTGGACAATTTTTTTTTTTTTAAAGGAATGAAGGTGAGCAGAGGCAGGTAGGCAGGAAGAGGGAGGAAGAAGAAGCATTTTATTTAGCTGTTCATCTTGCTTGTTCCTTCTAGCTGGGCTTACAAACCTGGGTTGTCAGGAGTATGCAAACAATGCCAGGGGCACTTAAACATTAAGCCGGCGGGTTATGCCTGTTTGGTAATTTTTACATGAAGATTTAATTTATACTAAACTAGATAATAAATAAAGAGAATACTGTGAACAATTGTGTGTCACAAATTAGATCATCTAGATAAAATAGTCAAATTCATAGAAAGATACCAGCTACCGAAAATGACTCAAGAAGAAATAGATTATCTACCTGTCTATCTATATGTATATGTATATATAACAAACAAAGAGACTGAGTTAATAGCTAAACAAAAAAAAATTATCCACAAAGAAAAACCCAGACCCCAGTTTGCTTCACAGGTAAATTCTATCCACAGTTTAAAGAAGAATTAATACCGATGTTCACAAAGCCTTCCAAAAAAATAAAAGGGGACAATTCCCAACTCATTCTATGAGGCCAGTACTACCTTAATACCATAACTAAAGTCATCACAATAAAAGAAAACTAAAGACCAATATCTCTTATAAATACAGATATAAGAATTCTCAAAAAATATTAGCAGTTTGAATCCAGCATCATATATTCTCTGCCATTTGATGCTGCTATGTAATAAATGTTTGAATCTACCCCCAATTTATATGTTGAAGTGTTTTTACCCTACAACATGGTGGTATTCGGAAGCAGGAGTTCGATGAATAATCAGAGACAGCTGAGCCATGAGGGTGGGGCCGATAATGGGCTCAGTGCCCTTTAAGAAATGGAAGCAACCAGAGTTCTTTCTCACTCTACCTTGTGAGGATACAGTAAGAAGACTGACTGATTGCTGCTAGGAAGAGGGATTCCCCAGCAACTAAATCTGCCAGCACCTTGAATTTGAATTTCCCCTGCTTCCAGAACTGTGAGAGATAAATGTCTATTGCTTAAGTCACCCGGTGGCCGGCATTTTGTTATGGCAGCCACAGTGACAATTATTATATCTTCTTGGTAGTTGAGAAAACAAATGCACTAGAATAGTAAGGGTATAGAAAATTAGAACAATTTCATCAACCAATTTTACTTAGTTGACTTTTGTAGAACACTGTCTAACAACTTCAGAATATACTTTCTTTTCAAGCACAAGAGGAATATTTACCAAAGTAAGTAACAAAACGAGTCTCAAATAAACTCAAAAGACTAATATCAAACTGAGTATGTTCTCTGATTGCTATAGAATTAAATTAGAGACAAACAAAAATGTTAAAAACTAGAAAATCCCCAAATATTTCGATATCAAATAACACATTTTTAACTTGTGGATCAACACAAAATTGCAAAGAACATTTTAAAAAATGTTTTGAACTGAATGATAATGGGCATGTAGTAAGGCAGCACACAGAAGAAAATTTACAGCTCGAAATGTTAATATTAGAAAAGAAGACAATTTTAAAATCAATTATCTAAACTTCCCCCTTAAAATACTAAAAAATAAGAGCAAATTAAACTCAAAGTACGGAGGAAGATAAAGGAAATAAAGATCAGAGTAAAAACAAAGGAAATATAATCAGACAAATAATACATAAAAATCAACAAAACCAAAATCAATTTAAAGAATAAACTTTGATGCATGTGATATGATAGATTGAATCTTTTCTGCTTTAATTAAATCTTTTTTTCTTTTAAGGAAAGGTGGAGGTAGGAATAAAGGCAGGCAGGCAAGGAGAGAGGTAGAAGCTTTATTTTATTATTATTTATTTAGTTGTTCATCTTGGTTGTCCCCTCCATTACCCCATACAGGATGTGAGCCCACTCCTAAGGATGCAGGTGGATTGGGCCTGGCTGGAGGTGACAGACCCAACCACTACTCTACCAGGGCATTCCAGGAATTTTCTTGTGCAATGAAAATGTTTACAATTGGATCATAATGATTACTTGGATGTATATTGTTGTTAAAACTCATTAAAATCTGACATTTTGTTGCATCTACACTTTACCTTAATAGAAGAATTAGGAGGTCTTTGTTTTCCCCCACGAGTTGCCCTTACTGATTAAAGTAAACAAAGCATCTTTAAAAATTGGTTAACTTACCCCCTTTATGTCTCTCCTAAGTGGGATTGATATTTTGAATAAGGAGCTTTGTTCTAGAGGTCTTTGATATTTTTAGCTTGTTTGAAAGCTAATCAAATGAGAAATTGTTTATAGGGCTTCAGAAATTATTGTTTCTTTGGGATCGGGCTTCCCAAGTGATTATTTAACATGACTGAAAATATAAACTTATGTTGTGTAAACTGCAATAGATGTTTTCTTTCTAATGCTTGTCTGTCTATATGTGAAGGGAGCTGGACAGTGTATTCACTCCTCATATTAAAATTTAAGTTTAAAAACTCCAAGCACAGGGTAAATTGTTTTGCAGCATTTTCTGTTTTCCAACCATTGATATGAATTTAGTTGATAGAAAGTTGACTTGCTCTTTACATTAAACTGTCCCAGTATAATTTTTAGTTTGAAAATCCAAAGTTATACATTCTTTCAAAGTTATGAATTTTTAATGCAAAATGTTGCTGACCTGTGTTAACGTCATTTGTATGTGAGAAGATCTAGTTCCCTTTCCCTTGATCAAATGCTAGAATTGGATTGTTAAGGAAAAAAAAGAACTTTGTTATATAGATTTTGAAAATTTTTTTATTTATTCATAAAGCAATACGCAAGAGCAAAAAACCTAGAGCATTAAAGGAACCAATAGTATTCTAGTTATTTATTTTAGGGAATAGTTCACTTAAAAGTAGGTTTCTACAACTCCTTTAGACCCCCACCTAGCAATGAGCACCGGAAAAATAGGAGAGGAGGAATTCTGTTTAGAAAGCTGATTTGCAGAGACCGCTTCTGAGGAAACAGGAGGACAAGTGAGTGGTGGCAAGGCTCTTAGATCACTGCCTCACACCACATATGAAAATAAATTCCAGATGGGTAAAATACATGAATACTCTATTTCTAGCATTAGCTGTCTGGAGAAACCCTCTCAGTATAGAGCACTTAAAATGCTGGATGAAGTACAAAAAGCATCTTTCTTTTTAAAGGCATGGCAATATTGTCAGAAAAGGAAAAGAAATGATCAGGAACAAGAAGAAAGCTACACTCCAGAAAAATCCCACCTGGAGTGACAGTCGCCTGGGGACATTTGCCAGTCCCTGGTGACCCAGCAAAGAGCAGAGACAGGAATTGAAACTTGAGGTATTAGGCGGCAGGAATATTGGACATAAACCTCCACAGAAAGTTGGAGGTTTCCCTGAGGGTGAGCTAGAAAGGGATGGAACTGGAAAAAATACTACCAACAGAAAAGGACAATGAGGAGACCCTGAAGCTCTACTCACTGGGAAGCAATGTTCATAATTTTGTGTCCTCAAAAATCTACAGGTCCAAAGCTTAAAGTGACTTCAGGTCCCCCAGTCTCTGGCAGAAGCAAACATGGAAGGTTTTTCCATGGAGGAAAAACACATTTTCACCCTTGGCCTTGGATCCCACAGAGGAATTTGCAAAGTATATGAGTTTATACACATTAAAAAAATCCTCAAGCTTAGGAGGTAATAATATACCATGTGTGTGAATCTGGAGACAAAATACACAGCAGAATCAGAACTGTACATGTGAAAGCTACTAGAACGACTGGGTATAGAATATACATTTAGTATGTTTCAAGAAATACAAAAGACTTCTAAAGTTTGACAATGACAGATGAAGCAGAGTTGAAAGGAAATCAAATAGAAATTCTGGAATTAAATATAAAGTGGGGAAAAATAGAAGATTCCGAGGGTAGATTTTACACAGGTAGAACGAGAAGATCAATCTAAGAAATTAGATCTAACCTAAAATGCATTTAAGAAATGTGTAGTTAAAATACGAAAGGTGAAGATATTTGGCAGGCCCTGGTGGAGCAGAGGTTGGGCACAGTCCACATGCATCCCAAGGTCCTGAGTTTGCTTCCTGGGGCGAGGGCAGCAGCCACAATGAACAACTAAATAAGATAAATAAATAGTGTGCTGCTTCTCCTCTCTCTGCCTGCCTGTCTCTGCTTACCTTCATTCCTGCCTGCACCTTATCTTCAAATAAAATTAAAAAAAAAAAAAAAAAAAAGATATGGAAGAGTGAATGAGAAGATCTAACATAAACATAGTAAGAGTTCTAGAAGAATCAAGAGCTACAATATTCTGAAATTGAGACTGAGAATCACCAAAACAGATGAGAGATGTCAGGGATTGGCATGAGGCTTAGAAAGACAATTTCTAGAAAGGATGCATAAAGAGAAATACACATCTCTATAAGAGGAAGAAAGAGAAGAAATGGATCGTTGCAAGGGTACAAGAAATAGGCTGAAATATGTCTTTTCAACAGCCACAGTGGAAGAAGTCAAAAGATAGGAGAATATTATCTGCAAAGTGCTAGGAGAGAGTAATTTTAAATGATATGCTCAGCAACATTTTCTTTCAAAAGTGAAGACCCAAAAAATGGCATTTCTGGACAAATAAAAACAGAGTAATTTATCTTCAGCTGACTAAAAAATTCTGCTAAAGGTTAAGCACATAAAATACTCACATTGTCAGCAGTCATTAGGGGAATAAAAATTAAAGCCACACAGACAGCACTACACAGTCGTGGGAAGGACCAAAAATGTTTAAAGAGTGACCACCATATCAAGGGTTAGTAAGAAGGGGGAGCAGCTCAAACTCTTGTACACATGGTGCAGATGGAAAATGTTACTTGGTGTAACCGCCTTGGGGAACAGTTGGGCAGTTTCTTAAAAAGGCTGATACACATCTACCGTATCTTCCAGTCATCACATTCTCTGGTGTTTGCATAACCATAAATCTATATCCTATCAGAGTGGTTTTGTTTGCAATACCCAAAAGCTGGAAACAACCCAACATACCTGAGTGTGGAAATGGCAGCTCCCCACACAATGGAATACTACAGAGCAGTGGAAATCAGCAAGCGTTGATGCACACAGGATGGCTGTCAACAAAACGGCTGTGTTGAAAGAAGCCAGATCCAAAGGAGGACATACTGTATCATTCCATTTATAGGAAATTCTGGAATATGCAAACTTATCTTCAGTGGCAGAAAAAAAGATCAGTGGTTTCCTGGGGATGGGGTGAAGGCTGGGAGGGGCAGCAGTGTATGATTACCTAGAGATATGAGCAAATTTTTGTGCTTGGTGGGTATGTTCACTGTCTTTATTGTGGTGATGGTGATGTCAGAACTTATCAAATTGTATGCTTTAAATACATAATCCTATTGAATATCAGTGATACCTCAATACAGCTATTAAAAAAAAAAAACAAGAAAGGAAGGAAGCAAAGAAAAGAGAAAATAAAAATTGAATTCAGGAGTGTGCTGGAGCTTGTGAAATTTGACAGTTTCTTCCCACCTCCACATTCAGGGATGATACATTGGTAGCTTGGAATAGGCCATGGTGGGAGGACATTGACATCACAGAAAGCCACAACAAATCAGGTCTCTCCCTCGTTCAGTGTACTGCTTACCACTGAATGTACATCAGGTGTGAGGAAGCAGATCCCAGAAGGGATGGCTTAAGTGCAAGAAAAAATGGTGAACAAAGAATACAAAAAATTTGTGAATGCATTTTAAAATGCAACATTCCAGGGTAGATCTAGTATATAAGACAACAATAGCACATAGGTCTGAAATGGGGGGATTGTTCAAACACCCCAAGATTTGTGAATTGATTGGGAAGAGGCTATAGATATCAACATTAGACTTGCTTTTTTAAACAAAGCTGTAGGCAGGGATGAAGGTGAGTAGGCAGGCAGGAAGATAGAGGAGGAAGAAGCACTTTATTTATTTTTATTTAGTTGTACATCTTTGTTGTTCTTCCCTGGTCCAGGACGCAAACCTGGGTCCCTGGGATGTATGTGGACTGTGTTTCAGCTGGAGTCAGTTGACCAAACTGATATACCATCAGGGCACACCTAACTTTAGACTTTTAAACATTAAATAGGAATGCTAAAATGTTTAGAGTTACCACCAAAAGAATATAAATAAAATGTTTACTTTCAAAAATAGTCAAGGAAAAAGCAAGGAAGGAAAACAATTAAGTCCAAAAGAAGGCAAGAAGTGCTTTGTCAGAACTATCTTGTCCTAGCTCCTGAGAGCCAACTGTTAAATTTGCAGGAATTTTGCGAATCAATTGTTAAACAGAGTCATCACTAGTTATTAAAATAGATAATTTATAATTAAGTATACTATGTACATTAAAACAAAGATAATACTCAAAATTCGTTACCTCACAATTGTTTTACTATTTTCTGTGTTCTGGAAGTTACTGACATCAATTCCATCTGTCTGGTAGAAACACTAATGGTGTGCAATTGCTCATTTCTTCTAAACTTCAGATTCAGTGATGTCATGTTGGTGTTTTTGAATGAGTCAAGGTAGGAGTAACTACAGCTGGAAATCAGGAAATGAAACAAATCAAGACTTGATTTATTGTTTTATTGATGATTAAGACTCAAGAAAGTAATAGCAAAAATGTTAATAGTGCAGATTAAACTGAAAAGTATGCTGTGTCCATAGCTGTTATGTGAAGAGCATGAAAGTATTCAGAAAATATTCTTCCAGTATTTGAAACTATTGTCTCCTTTAGCAAAGAAGGTAATCTCATTAACGTGAATGAAAATGTTAACCAACATTCATGGCAAAACCACACTTCAGAGAGCTGGTGGTTGAATTTCTACCAGCGCACCAAGGTAAGAAGAGGGGAATGTGTGTGTGTGTGTGTGTGTGCGTATGTGTGTGTGTGCGTGTGTGTGTGTACACAAAATGAAAGAATAAGAGTAGAAATTATTTCAAATATTTCTGTAATCACAATAATAGCAAATGATTAGCCAGCCTATATTAAGAAACAAACTAACAAAAACAGTGGAACCGAGGTACATACTGTTCACAAGAGGCAAACCTAAAACATAAGGACAAGGAAAATTTGGAAGTAAGATGTAACAAACACAAATCACAGGAAATCTGGCATAGTTAGATTAAGATCAAACAAAGCAGACCTTAAGGAAAAAAAAAACATGCTAAGGATAAAGATGATGAGATAAAGATAATGAAAGGTTACACTCACAAGAGAGAGAAAATTTCTAAATATATATGAATTTAATAATGACTTTAAATTATATGAAGAAAAATTGACGAAACTATGAGGAAGGATTGATAAATCAATAATCATAGTGGAAGATATTTTTAAAAGATTATTTTTAGGGCAGTTTTAGATTTGCCTAACACTTGAGAAGACAGTACAGAGTTCTCATATACCCCAGTTTCCACTATTATTTTTTTTTTTTTTAAGGAAAGGTGCAGACAGGAATAAAGTCAAGCAGAGGTAGGCAGGCAAGGAGAGAGAAGATGAAGAAGTATGTATTTATTTTATTTTGTTGTGCATCTTGATTGTTTTCTGGGCCTCAGGATACGAACCTGGGTCCTTGAGATGTAAGTGGACTGTGCCTGGACGGAGGCTGCAGACCGAACTGCTACTCCATCAAGGAGGGTCAGGGTGTACCCGTCCTCTATTACTGACATCTTATATTAGTAGGATATATATATATATATATTACAATATATTTTACAATATTACAATTTTTGAGCCAAAACTCAATGCATTATTATTAACTAAAGACCACTCATTATTCATATTTAATTAATTTTTACATTATGCTATTTTTCTGTCCCAGGACCCAAGCCATATTATATTTAGTCATTATGCCTTTTTTTTTTTTTTTTTTTTTAAGGAAAGGTATAGGCAGGAATGAAGGCAAGCAAACAGGCAGGGAGGCAGAGAGAAGAGGAAGAAGCACTGTATTTATTTTATTCAGTTGTTCATCTTGGTTGTTTCCCCTGGCCTCAGGTCTTGAACCAGGGACCTTGCACACTTGCGAACTGCGCCACAGTCAATTAACTCTCTGGTTATAACCCTCCTGGACTACTTCAGAGTGCATTAATCTAGAGCACACTGACTTCTTAGGTTCCTCATGACTTGACAATTTCTCAGGTTTGCCTTGTTTTGAGGAGTGCTGATCTAGTGTTTGGTAGGATTTTCTTCTATGGGAATTTGATGTTTTGCCATGATTAGTCTCGTAATGTGTTTCAAGGAAGAGGACCACAAAAGTAAAATGCCATTCTTACCACATCACATCAGGGTACTTACTCTCAACATGACTTACTGCTGTAGATGTCGACCCTGGCCACCTAGCTAAGACAGCATTTGTCGGGTTTCCCTACTGTATAATTTCTTTTTTCCCTCTTTTTAATACTGTACTCTTTGGAAGAAAGTCAATATAAAAATGCACAATGTTAAAAAGTAGGGAATTTATGTTGCCCTTTCTTGTGGGCAAAATAGCTACATAAATTATTTAGAATTCTGCAGGGAAAATTTCTTTATTCTCTCCCCTTTATTTATTTATTCAATTACTTATTTATATCGGTATGGACTTGTAGATATTTATTTTATACTCTGTGTTATAATACAATACTATTTTATTTTGTTGCTCATGTGGAAGATTTTTAACACAGTCTTATTAAACTTTTAAAGATTGAGTGATCAGAAAATCAGTGAGGATATAGAGTATTTAAATATTCCATATTTCCATGTTTGATCACATGGACACAGTTAGAATGTTATGTCCAATAACTAGAAGATAAAAATATTTAAATTATTTTGAAATACATATGGGACATTTATAAAACTGATTATGTGCTCAATCACAAATTAAATCTCAATAAATGTTAGCGATATATAACCATTCAAGCCATATTCTTTGAACATGATGCACTCACACAAAGAAATTTTAAAATCCCATAATTTAAAAAATTTAAATGCATACTTCTGGCACGCACAGTGACACAGGCATTAAGCCAGTGGCTGGTATGTAGCCCACGTAAAGTTCAAAGACTGAAGTTCATAACCCAGGGCCGGGGGAAATACCAACAACAAAAAGCCCCCAAAACAAATAAATAAATAAAAAATGCTTCTTCCTCTTCTCTCTTCCTTCCTTCTTCCTGCCTGCCTTCATTCCTACCTGCTTCCTACTTCTTAAAAAACATACATATATGTACACACATACAGAACACACATATGGTTCTAAATAATTTCTGGGCCACAAAACAAAAGAAAATGTAAATAAGGAAAATTTTAGGTCAAAATGTAAAAGAAATACAGCATATCAAAATTTGTGGAATGCTGCTAAAGAGAAATTTGAAGGAGCATTTGTAGTTACTATTCAGAAAATTCCATAAGAAAAGAAAGAAAGAAAAACCTAAAAAGTAAGTGAATCATCTAACTTAGAAATTAGAAAAAAGAGCAGAAGAATAGCCCAGTGAGAAGGAAGGAAATAAGGAATAAAATCCAAAACACTGAAATAGAAACCAATGACAAAAATGAGAGAATCAAGAGGGCCAAAATATTATTTTTAAAAAGACAATATGAAAAGCAAGCTGGAGGACTCCACTCCCTCATTTTGAGACTTACTACAAAGCTACTGTAATCAAGACAGTGTGGAAATGGTAATGGTAGCAGCTAGATCAATGGAGCATATGGAGTCCAGAAATGAATTCATACATATATGTTTCATTTATTTCATACAAAGATACAAATACAAATTTCACAAAAGGAATATTTTGCGATAAGTAGTACTGGAAGTAGTCATCATTCATGCCAAAATTGAACACACCTTACAATCAACTCAAAATAAGCCATCAACTAATGTAAAATCTAAGTCTACAACACATCTTGAGGAAAACAAAAGAAAATCACCATCCTTGGAATAGGCAAAGATTTTTCATATACAATACCAAAAGTATGATATTAAAAAAAGATAAATTTTCATCAAAAATAAAAATTTTTGCTCTGTGAAAGGGGTTACTGACGTTACGGAAAGATGGTCGACATCAATAAATATTAGGGAAGTACACATTAAAATCACATCATGACACTTCTATTAGGTGACACATCCATGAAGCATACGAAGAAATAAAAACTGACAATATCAAGTGCCAAATAGGCTGTGGGGTAACTGGAACTCTCATACATTGTGGGTGGGATGCAAAAATGATACAGCTATCTTGGGAAACATTTTATCAGTTTCTTTTAAAGTTAAACGTACACTTAAAGTATGATGCAACAATCATACTACTGGAAAACAGAAAATAGAGACTAGAATAGAAAACTTATGTTAGCACTAAAACCTGAACACAAGTTTTTTTTATTATTATTATTTGTAAAGTAACAAAAGGTTGCTTTTTTGTTTTTTGTTTTTAAGGAAAGGTGCTGGTAGGAATGAAAGTGAGTAGGCAGACACGCATGAAGAGAGAAGAGGAAGAAGCATTTTAATTTTATGTTTATTTATTGTTCACAATGGTTTTCCCCCACCCTGGGACTCAAACTCAGGAGTTTGGAGTTTGTTCCTCTGGAGGCAATTGATTTAACTACTGCTCCACCAGAGTGTGTCAATTTAAGAATGACTCTAAGAAGTTGTATTTTAATACATTTATTTTAGAAAGATTTATATTTATTGAAAATGGTACCGAGAAGTGAGGAGAAAATACTGCAGTGAGCGTCCATATACCCTAGGCCCAGTTTCCCCAATTATTATCAACTTATGTTACTATGTACATTTGTCAAAATTAATGAACCAATATGGACAAATTATTAATAACTGAAGTTTATATTTTATTTATATTTCTTTAATTTTTTTGTTTCTTTAATTTTTACCAAATATTATACTTCTTATGTCCAGGATCCAATCTAGGATACCACATTACATTGTCATGTCTCCTTCATCTCCTCATGGTTGTGAAAGTTTCTCACTTTCCTTGTTTTGGGTGATGTTGACACTTCTGAGGAGTACTAGTCAGGTATTTTGTGGACTGTCCCTCAGTGGGGATTTGTCTGATCCTGCACTGCCCCCGCTCCCTGCCCCATTAGATTGGAGTTGTCCATTCTGAAGAGGAAGAACACATTGGTAAAGTGCCATTTCTCATCAGATCAAAGGAAACATACTATCAATATGACCTCTCACTGTTGAGCATGACCTTGAATACCTAGCCAAGACAGAGTTTGCCAGGTTTCTCCACTATAAAATTACTCTTTCCCCCTCTTTCTTATACTGCACTCTTTAGAAGGAAATCAGTAGGTACAACTGATGCTTAAGGAGTAAGGACTTATGCTCCTCTTTCCTAAGGGCAGAGTATCTACATACATTATTTGGAAATCTTTAAGGGAGATTTCTCTCTTCTCATCCATGTGTCTATCCAGTCATTTATTTATGTTTACATCAGTATAAACTCATAGGTGTTTATTTTATACTTTGGGTTATAATCTTTGCTTACTTTTTTGCTGAACTTGTTCCAATTTGACTATCAGGATCCTGTTTTGTTTGGTTTTTTTTTTTGGACACACCCTTATCCCTTATGATTTTTGAAAAGAATTTCTTTACTTTTTGACTCGACAAGATGAGTTAGGCTCATCTTGTATAATTTCTGTCCTAATTTCAGCCAGTCATTTCTCCAAGGAGCCTTGGTTCCTTTGATTTGAGAATGGTATTAGAGACCAAGGTCTGGGTGCTAAGGGTGCTTGTTGCCAGTGGGTTTCATTTCTTCAAAACTCTCAGCTGACAGAGCAAGGAAATAGACGTGCGTATTCTAGTGCTTGTGTGTGTGCATAGACTCTGTGTGTGTACAAGAAAAGAATAACAAGCTAATGGAGGAAAAATGGAATCATAGAAAGTAATTATTCTCTAAAAAGGAACGAAAAGTAGGTGAGACAAATAGAAAACAAAGAGTAAGATGGCGGTGAAATGTAAAGAAAAATAAGCAATTAGAGTGTCAGAAAAAAACTGGGGATACATTCACCTCCAGATCTGCTCTCTACACACTTCACCCTGCTTTTTGCTTTTTTCCACCTTCAGGTTTCTTTTTGGGTTCAGTCAGTGCTGATCCCTAGCAAGACATTTTCCTTAGAGGTCCTCTTGAGTGAACTGTGTCCTTCAACCAAAAGTCATGACTGCTCTCTGATTAGTCCGCTCAGTAGAAATGTCCTCGCAGATTCTAGAAATCACTGATGCTCTTCATCCCTTCAGACAGGGGTGTTAGTAGTCTTGCTGCTATTAGTTCTGGATTATCACATACACCATGTAGGTCCCCTGTACCCGACCCAGACTCTAATAAATCGTCTTTCATAAGCCCTCCCTGAATTATACTAATTTCAGCTTGCCATCTGTTTCCTATTTGGATTCAGACTGATACAGTAATTGTAGATTCAGGAAATAATCCTCAAAATGGGATTCTGGAATTCAGTGGCTCATATGTAGGAAGAACGCAGTGATAAGCTTCCTGGGGAAGAATTGGGAAATGGGTAATCCATGGTATGTGGCGGCATCATCATTGCTCAAATTATCAATGGTGGTAGCATGTGATGGAACACAGATGGAGGACAAGGCATTAAGAGATAAAGAGGCTCTGACACTTAATTGCTAGAACAACAACCGTGATGATAAAATATGAGATCTACTGGATTCTTTTTACCACCTTAAAAAAGTACACATAGTAGAAAAGAGAAAATAAAAGCTATGGGAGCACAGTTAAAAAGATACACAGAAAACCAGAATACCTCCATGGTGGCATTGAAGGAGTCCCTTGTTTGCAGTAATTACGGGGCAAATGTGGCTAAGAACCAGTCTGGGGGTTTGATCATACGGGCTGTAGTTTTGCAGCACCAAGTAAACACTTAGCTTTGCCAAGTCTTTTCAATCCAGGCAGGGTTAGTGGCAGGAGGAGTGCAACGCTGAGATGTGGCACGAGGCTAGGGCAGACGTGATGGGGCTGAGAATTTTTGAATCTCCATACTGCTCCAAACCTCTTTTCCTGGCTGAAGGAACGTAAAAGGCTTACGATAATAGCATTCAGGGCTATTGCCTTCTAGACAGGCCAGTTCTCAGTAGGAGCCATCTACCTACTCCATATTATTTTCAGGCCCAGACAAAGATATAAAACCTGCTCCAGAAGGGGCTGGTGTCTGCAATTCCAGAGTTACAAAGCCTTGCTATGCATGGTGTGCAGCCAAGGATCAAGGGAAAACGTGTGGGGTGGACAGAATGTGAGACAGGTGCTTCTCGAAGTGTGCTTCCTGTGCCGATACATCACCTGGGAATGTGCTGGAAACGCAAATGCTTGGGTCTCACCTCAGATCTAGATAATCATGAACTCTGGGAGGGGGCCTCAGACATCTGTTTGAATAAGCTTGCAAGTGATTGTCATGCACTTTGAAGTCTGAGAACCACTAAGAGTCGATTCCTTATAGTCCCACTTTCTGAGTCTTCAGACACCCACCTCTCTCTTGTTTCTGTTCAAAGCTGTGGTCCCACATCAGAAACACTGGCATCATTAGGAGTTTATTGGCCAGTATAGACTCTTGGGCCCTACACCAGATTCACTGAATCAGAGTCTGCATTTTAAAAGATCCCCAGGTGGTGCACTCTGGTGGCATACACCAGGTGTAGTCCATATACATCCCAAGGTCCCAGGTTGAAGATCTGTGCCTGGTACACAACCAAGATGAGCAGCTAAATAAAATAGGTAAGTGCTTCTTTCACCTCACTCTTCTTGTCTGTCTGTCTGCTGACTCGCCTCCATTCCTGCCTGTGCCTTTCCTATAGAAAAAAAAAAAAAAAAATCCGCATGCAATTGCATGCACATTGCAGTTTGAAAAACCCTGTCCTGTAGCAGTGATTTGCAAATGCTAACATGTATCAGAATCACGTAAAGAACAGCGTAAATCTACTGTCTTCTCCATATTCATGGCTCTCACAGCTCTCAGAAAAGTCTGGAGGACATTCTCTTCACAGCATATGCTTTATACCAGAGGTCAATATGCAGTGCCATCTACTTCATGAATAGCCAGGACTCATGAGAAGAAAGGGCAGTGGTGGCAGGGGCCGCTGTCTCTTGTACACTGTGCTTTCCATCCTCACAACCATAGGCTCTGAAGTTTCTAGTGTTCAGGGTAATTCTTCCACCTGGAAACATGCTGGTTCCAATGAACTAGAAGCTGAGAGGTCTCCTGTCCATTTCAGAATCCTCATTCTACTAAACAGATAAGAGTTTCTCTAGCCTGGCCGGCGTAGCTGATCCTGAGCACCGAAGGAGAACTGAGCTGCTGCTTTGCAATGGGGCTGGGGAGGACTTTGCTTAGTGTGACTCGTTTCTCCTGAACTCTCAAGTTCTGGTCAGTGCAAAATGGACAAATCATCAGTGTCAAGACCACTAAGACTCAGATTCCCCCAGGAATGAAGAGATGAGTCATTCCTCCAAGTAAGGAAACTCTCCAGCAGAGGTACTGAATGAGGACAAGGGGAATTTGTGTTGACTGTTAGAAGGCAGCCAGGATTACCAATTTAGACTCTTACTACCAGCCATAAAAAAGGCGACAATGACAGTTGTGTATATTCCTTTACTGTTTTCTTCTTGCATTAGTTTCTATTGCTACTTGAGAAATTATCACCGATTAGTAACTTAAAACAGCAGCCATTTATTAGCTCACCCTTCTGAAGGTCAGAAGTCCGGGCATGGCGTATGTGGGGGGTTCTCCGTACAGTCTCAAAGGCTAACATCAAGTTGTGGGCTGGCATTCTCATCTGGAGCTCTGGGTCCTCCTTCAGGCTGCTCTGGTTGTGACAGATTCAATTTTCCTGTAGCGATAGGGTTGAGGCCCCCATCTCATCGCTGGTTACCAGCTAGGGGCTGCTCTCCAATCATAGGTCCACCCATAATCCTTCTCCATCTTCAAAGCCATCAATGGAGCATGTCTCAGACATTAACTTTAAATTTCTTTCACCAGGAAGCGCCCCGGCCCTTTCAAGGACCAACCTGTCCAGGTCAGGCTCAGCAAGGGTGATTTTCCTTTCATATCTGATTTGGGACTTTAGTAACATCTGAAAATCCCTTCATAGCTGGGGGTGGGGGTGGGGATGTATGTGGAAACAACCAAGATGAACAACTAAATAAAAACAAATAAAATGCTTCTTCCTTCTATCCCTGCCTGCCTGGCCGCATATACCTTTCCTTCTTTAGATATAACAGCAGTAATTTCAGGGTCTTCCTAGAGACTCAGCTTGTTTGCAGCAGGTTGTAATGACCACTTTTCAGGTCCCGATGTGTCACTGCTCAGTGTGGCGGCCTTATATGGTCTCACTGGCTCAGAGCCTGCGGTAGGCCGCCTGCGGAAGGCCACCTGTGGAAAGGTCCCAGTGAAGGCCACATGCCTCCCCTTGACTGTGTGCATATGAGGGAGCAGTAATTTGGGGCGGTCCCCTCTAGTTCTGGCTACCACACCTCTTCTCACTTTAAGTTATTCCTGTGTGAAGAGCACTAGTGGTAATGATACCTTAGGTTCTAGGAGGGATTCAGGATTTGTGCATCCCATTGATGGGGACAAGAGTTTTTCAGCCAGATGAAGAATGTGTCCTGAGGAAGGAAAGAATGAACAGTGCCCGATATAGTCTGCTTTGTCTTTCCTCATCTCTCTTCCCTCTTGCTCTCTGTCCAAGCAGGCAGCTCTGTGCAGTTTGCATGAATGCACTCCTTTGCCCTCTGGCTCTGGTTGATTTCCTTTTCTTTTCTTTTAAAATTTTTATTGCAGTAACTTTGATTTTACGTATTAAAATAAATTCAGATGTGTAGGTTCCCCATAGGTGCAGTTTCCCCTTTGCTTAGATATATGTCAACACGCCCTGCCCTTCCCAATGTCACCAGGTATTCTTCACCATTGTCCAGTGGGCTCTGCCACCACTGACCCCTGGTGGTTGGTTTCTTTAGTGAGGAAGCTTAGAGGGGGGACTGAGAGGAAGGAGAGAGGCCAGGGTATTTACTTGTGAGGCTTCCTCGCCCAGGCTGCCTCCAGCTGCATGTGTTCTGCAGCTGAGGCTCTGCCTCTCAGAGCAGCTCTTGCAGTGCGACCCTCTCCTGATTTCAGTAACCGCCTCCCACTCCTCACCCTTTTAGGTCCAGGCGTGGTAACTGTTCTCCTGTGCATCCTGTGTATCTGCCCCATCCCCTGCCCACACCTTCATGAATAGTCCTTGTGTTCAGTCTCTTGAATTACCCTCTTTTAAATGTGCCATCTGTTTTCTGTTTGGACTCTGACTGATACAAGAACCTATTAAGAGATAGACACAGGAGTGTGACAGATGGAGACACAAATATTACTTTCATGGCCATCAAAACTGATACTGGACAATATGGCTTAGGTCTGTGAGATCCGCTCACCAGCAGGTTTGCTCATAGTTGACCCCCAAGGGCAGCCCTGCAAGGACTTGCTCTGTGTCCGTGGCGCAGATGGAGAAGTGTGCTTTGCACAGAGAGGAGGGAGGACGGACAATGGGACGTGGCTGAGCATGTGGCTGCTCGGGAGGAGAAGGGGAAGAAACATTGAAGGAAGCCAGGAAGAGGAGGAAGACATATCTTTATTTATTTAGTTGTTCATTTTTGTGTTTTTCCACCCTGTCCCCACCTAGGTTCTTGGGCTTTACCTGATGTGCCCTGGCTCCTCCTTTCTGTCACTTACCAACCAGCTGAGTTCTTCTCATTCCCTTGGGAAAGCAGGTGGGACAAGAGGTCGGGAACCTTCCACTGGTGGGGCAGGCAGGCTCCCTGGAGCTTGGAGCTCGATGGGAGGTCGCATCCCTCCAGCACCATCTCAGCAGCAAGCGATGCTGTCAGTAGGATGGAAGTGAGCGAAAGAGAGACTTCATCAGACTTTCCACAAAGAACATCCACGAACTGATTAATGAAACACAAAGCACCCAACCGAGAAGTGGACAAAGGCTACGCAGAAGCAGTTTGCAAAAGAGAGACTATGGATGGTAAATAAACATCCAGAAAGATGTTCAGCCTCAGTATTAATCCAGAATTAAAAATTTAAAACTGTCTTCCTATTCAGATTGGCAAATATCTTAAAGACCAGTATTGTCCAGTGTGGCTGAAGATGTCGGGAAACAGGTATTCTAATAGGCTGATACTAGGAATGTGATTGAGTTGGTAGTTTTTTTTTTGGAAAGGAAAGGTATAAGCAGGAAATGAAGGTGAGGAGACAGGTAGGAAGGAAGAGAGAGGTGGAGGAAGTACTTTATTTTATTTAGTTGTTCATCTTGGTTTTCACCCAGGCCCAGGCCTGGAAACTGGGTTCCTGGGATGCATGTGGACTGTATTTTGTGGCCTTATCCACAAGGCCACCAGGGCCTGCTGATAAAGTCTTTCGAAGGGCAGTTTAACAGTCAATCAGAGCTCGAAGTGCATGTCCTTTGACCCGTCAGGACCACTTTGAGGGATTTGAATTGGGCACTCACATCTGCATATACAAGAAGGGCATATGTGAGGATGCTTGTGGTGGTGCTGAATTGGAAGCAATCTTGTTTCCCATCACCAGGGAATTGATAGCACATTTTGGAACAGAATGCAGTTAAAGAAAGGGTGAGAGGTCAGGGAAGTTAGGTTGAGACTATTTTTTCCCCCCAAGAAGACTTCATATATATATACGAATATATATTACTAAATGGAAAGAAAACAAATTGCAGAAAATATGTACATAACATCATGAGTACAAAAACTAAACAAGGGAAGAATAGGATTCTATAGTCAAGGTTACTGAGATTTTTCAAAATTAAAAACTTAAAACTTTTTGAATTTTCACACTTGCACTTTGAGTCTTTTGTACACGGGTTGTACTTAACTAAGTGTAAAGTTTTCACGTGGATGGGTGTGTGATTAGTTAAGGCTGCCAAGGGCCTTTGTGTTACTAGTGGCCTGCGTGCATGGTGGCCTGCGCACGTGGTGGCCTGCGCGCATGGTGGCCTGCGCACGTGGTGGCCTGTGCACGTAGAGAAGGCTAGAAGGAGCTTCCTGGATGTGACCGGTCACCCGCTAATAGAATGGAAACTCAAGATAAACGGCCAGTTATAAGAACCTCCTTTTAAAGATAAGGGTGTGTAATATCGAATAGCAAATATTATAATATTCTTCCAAGAACACAGATGATTGCTCATGAAGCACACATTTTGTAAAGTAATTCAGTGCTGCTTTGTATAATGCTGTTATTATTCAATGTACTATGTGCGAGATGATTCTGCTTAAATGTACTGAAATTTTAGTTACAGAGCCCTAATGTAAAAGTACCATCGAATTCCTCTGTGACATGCTTAGGTACAATAGAAACCTATGAAAGAAAATGTTACCAAAGATTTAGTTTCTTTTTTGACAGAGTTACAAGCCATCATTAATCCATATGATATGGATTCTGACTGGTAAGATTGAGTAAAGTAGCAAAGTTAAATTCCGATGCCTTAGACATGCAGGTTCAATGGTTCAAGAAATAATAATAATAATAATAATAAAATAATAATAATAATAATAATAATAAAAATAATAAAATAGAGTGACACCTGCATGTTGATATTCTTCAGTCCAGGCAGCTGTAACTGAATACATGGTTGGATATGAAAATATGTAACATGATATATGGGATCTGGTTTGAGCATGCTATCTAAAAATGTTGAAAAGACTGGTAGCTCAAAAAAGAAAGTTAAACAGAAATGAAAATATTCTTGTATTAGAGCAAGGTAGGAAATAAGGATTGGGTGAACTGAAAAATATCAGAATAAAACTCATGACTTTGGAAGATAAAGATTCCCTCTTAGACAGTGAAATTCCCAAGTTGCCATGGGGCATCTAACATACTATTAGAAACTATATGAAATGATATAAATGTATAGTCCCATTGCCTAAGGTTTGGTCTTTAAGTTGATTTTTTTTTTTTACCAAGAGAATGAAATGTTTCCTGAAATGTGTACAGCTCTGGATTGTGGAATGGGAAAACCAAGTTGCTTCTGTGACATCTTGAGTTTGGAAAGAGTTGAGCTGAAGCAAGAAGACCAGCCAGGCTGATTCCTTTACACAGGATCCAGGTGCTGAGCCCAGTGCCTCTCTTGGTTTTCTTTGCCTTTTCTCTCTGTATATAAGCCTTCTCTCTATTGACTGTCCCCTTGAAGAATGGAACTAGTGGGAAGGAGAAGAGAGGGAATAGATGTAGAATAGGCAGTCTACCACATCTGTTAAAGTACCATGGCTGATCCAGCTGGGTTAGTGCCCACTCCCTGATCTCACACTGTGGTTTGGTAGAGCCACTCATATAGAAAGATAGCAGCACCCACTTTTTTTAAGGTGAACAACTGTAAAATGATACAGTTCCTCCAAACAAGGGAACTGTTCCCTGAAGGAAGAGATCCTCTCTTAGTTACCTATTGCTGCTAACAAATTATCTTAAAACTCAGTGGCATGGTATGTCCATGCAGTTATGTCTGCTGTTGTTTCCAGCCAAAAGTGTGGTCCACGCACATCAAAAGGTCCAGGTCCAGGGGCAACAACTAAGATGAATCGCTAAATGAAAATAAATTAAATGCTTCTTCCTCTTTTCTCTTCCTACCTGCCTGCCTACTCACCTTCATTCCTGCTTGTACCTTTCCTTTAAAAGACACCCCTCCACACACACACATACCCCTCAGTGGCTAACAACAACAGTTTTTGTATGTCAGGAATCCAGGCATCTTTGACACAAACCTTGTCGGTCACTAAACTGTAATCAAGGTGCTGGACAGGATAAAGTTATCTTAAGGCTCAGGGAGTGGATTTGCTGCCAAGCTCACTCACGTAGCTGTTGACAGGACTCAGGTCCTTGTTGGCATCAGTCCCTTAACAGGTAAGTTCTTCCATAGGGCTGTTCACTGGTTTCCCTCACGGCAAGTGAATGAAAGAGAGACAAGCCACCCTACACAGACAGAAACCACAGTCCTTTTGTAACCTAAGTCTAAGATGACGTGATACTACTTTTGCTGCTTCTCTTTGTTAGAAGTGAGTTGCTAGGGCCTGCTCACAGTCAAGGGGAGGCATGTGGCTTTCACTGGGACCTTTCCACAGGCGGCCTTCCACAGACTCTGAGCCGGTGAGACCACATAAGGCCACCACACTGAGCAGTGACACATCGGCACCTGAAAAGTGGTCATTACAACCTGCTGCAAACAAGCTGAGTCTCTAGGAGGACCATGAAATTACTGCTGTTATGGCTAAAGAAGGAAAGGTATATGCGGCCAGGCAGGCAGGGAGAGAAGGAAGAAGCATTTTATTTATTTTTGTTTAGTTACTCATCTTGGTTGTTTCCAACCCCATCGCACCCAGCCCTAGGACAGGAAATGGGGTCCTTGGGATATGAGTGGTTAGTGCCAGCTGGAGGCAGTCACCAGGGCATGCCAAATCTTGAAATTATGATACTGAAAAAGGATGTAAATATACATTATCCTAATAGGTGGTAGTAACATGTACAGAAAGTTAAAAAAATTTGTTTTTATTAAATATGAAACAGATACAAAATGATACTTATGAAATAGACATTAAGACATAAAGAATAGCGGTAAAGCAGATGGGTGACCACAGTACCAGTACAATAGAAAGGGGATGACCCTTACTTTTGAAGAGGTCACCATCATCCTGAATTTTGTAATCATTATTCACTTGCGCTTCTTCATAGTTTTACCACAGATGTTTGCATCCTTACCCAAATTATTGTTTGGGTTTTGACTTTATGTAAATGAAATCCTGCTTCTGACTTTATACAAATGAAATCATACTGTATTTCTATTATTAGCTTCTTTCACTCAAGATTATGTTTCTGAGATTTCTCCATTTCATGTGCTCCCATTGATGTTTTCAATTTAACCCAAACTTCACATAAAACAAGAGCAAACTCAACCTTATCATTGGAGCCATGAGTTTTCCTCTTCATGTCTATACAGCACTGTATGGGTACACTGTAACTCACCTCTATATGTATCGATGGACTTTGGGTTAGCTCCATGTGTTTGTGGCAGAGTGGTGCTATGAATAGCATTGAACTTGCTTCCTGGTACATTTTGCAAACATCTATTCAGGTGATACATCTGGGAAGAGAACTATTGAATCAGAGCTCTGTTAGGTGCCTGGACCCAGATCCAGGGGTGTGTGTGGAGGCTTCCCCACACCAACAGCAATTCTCAGACAACACAGGGCGCCCAAGGATTCAACCCAGTCTGACACTATCTACCTGAAGATAGCATCAGATTTTGCAGGTAAAGTCTCAGTCTCCCAAGGTCGCCTGCCACCTCAGACACCAGTCACAAACTTAGGTTTCTGACCAACCCACTACCGATCAGAGGTTCCCAGGACCCCTTCCTTAGACTTCAGGTCAGAGTCACAAGCCCCATGCTTCTGATGGTCTATAAATCAGAGGGTCCCAGCACACCCTCCTCAGTTCCATTAATTTGCAGAGAATTCAGGAAACAACACACAGAACTCAGGAAGCCCATTTACTATAACTCAGGGACATATGGACAAGATGCATAAGGGGAGGAATATGAAAAAGGTAAGGTACTTCCATGCCCTCTCCAGGAGTGCTATCTCCCCAAATCTCCATGTGTTCACCAAACCCGGAAATTCTTCAAAGCTCCTCCTCTCAGTTTTCATGGCAGCTTTGTTACTTAGGCATAAATGAGTGAATCATTGCCTACTGACAATTACCTCAACTTCAGTCCCTCTCCCTGACCCAGAGGCCTGGGGAGGTCTGGGTGTAGGATCGGATGTTCAAGCCTCTATGCAAGTTGGTTTCCTTGGCAACCAGCCCCCATCCACAGGTGCTTCCCAAAAGCCACCACATTAACATAGATCCATTAAGAATAACAAGACAGTTATTTACACTTCTATGGCTCTGACGCTTTCTCAGGAACCAAGGACTGGAGTCTAAGTATTATGACAAAAAATGCTCCCTGTGCTCTCATGGCTCCGGATATTCCTAGGGTTTGGAGAAGCTGTAAGTCAAGAACTCTGGATCGATGCAGGGACAGTACAGTTTAAAATATATAGGGCAGACTGCAGATGTAAGAGCGGAAAATTAACTGGCAAAACCTGAGACGTTTAAGAGCAAGGACCCCAAAGAGCAAGGACCCCACCTCTGGGACTTGAGTCTGGGACACATCCCTAGACACTCATGATGTTTTTATTTTACTCCAGGTAACCTGCATATACCCACAAAAGGAGAAGCACCACCCCTTAGATATATACAAGAACCATCTTGCCTGAGTGTGAGATGTGGGCTGCACAGGTGGTACACACGTGTGCATTCTGTTGAAGTAAATTTCCCGGCCCGCAGGGAGCTTCAACTCGCTGTTACTGCTTTTAATAAACTGGTTTTGTGTGATCCTGACCAAATGGCTCTCTCCACGAATTCTTTCTGGAGGGACCCTACCTTATCTCTGTGTCTCAGCTCACCCTCACCCGCATCATGGGTGAAGGCCAAATATAAATGAGAAAAATAAATGTTCCTCATAATTCACAATATCACAGTTTACAAATACTCAGCTTTAACAGATAACGCCAAATCATTTTTCAAAGTGGTTGTTGTGATCAAATTTCCAGTTGTTCCAAATCCTACCCAATATTTGCATTGACTGACTTTAAAGATTTTGCCAATCTGAAAGGGACAAAACGGAATTTCACTGAGGTTTTGATTTGCAACTCACATTTGATTTGTAAAAGTTACCCCCTTGGCAGGTGCAACCTAGTGTTCAAATGAGACTGTATTTTATGCCCAAGTTTTAGCCATCATCCATGTAATGCTGCAGGCCCAGCAAGCAAGCAAAAGGGACACCAAGGCTTTATCAGGAAGCAAGGTTTATTCTTTCTGCCGGCAGGGCTCAGCAGATTTGCATCCAAAGGCTGAGCCCCGATCCCAAGAAGGCTCCACCTTTTATAACTTTTTATACCTTCCAGTTAGTGGGGTACAACACTTTTACATATAAGGTTACAAAGGATTTCAGGGGTTACATTGCCTAGAGAACAGTATAGGTGTCAAGTCCCTCCTCTTTGCCATGTCACCTCTGTATATTTTCAAATCCCTATCACAGTTACTGTTTACAAATTGTTGTTGCCTCAGCTAATTGTCATGATTGCAAATTATCTGGTTAAAATTTAAATGCAAAGAATCAAGATTTGTAATAATACCTTAGTGTGATACCTGATGTTGCCAAGTGGTATAGACAGTCAAATGATGAATGAAAGAAAATAATTTCCATGGGCATTAGTTTCCTTTTGTATTTATGTGATGTGTGAAGATATTCAAAGGGAATGAAGGGGGAAAGAGAGTCACGCACATGTAGTTTTATGTACTATCTCTGCTGCCCTAAAGGGGCACTAAAGCATGACACCTCAAGTTGTCTCAGAACTGTTCTCCTGGACAAATCCCACTCTGACATGAAGAGCCAAAGACAGCGGAGGAGGACAGCCCCAGAGGCAAAGGCACTCCAGTTCTTCTAAGACTTTAGCCCTTCCTTAATCGAAGAAGCCATCTGCCACTCCCTGGGTCCCCACCCTTCTAATCAAGAAATGGTTTCTCTGTCCCTATTATCTAGAAGAATGCAGAAAGGGGAGTTATTTATCTATACTTTTAGACTCAGAATAGGGATATTTCCTCCTTGCCACATTGAGACTGTCCTCCTGTCTCCCCTGAGACCCCGATCCCTCTCCATGCCTCAACATAGGATAGAAATCATTGGTCTGCTCCAGCTACCTCAGAATTTACTGCCTAAACCTCAGAGAAATGGGGCAACTTTTCCTTTGACCCCCACAAAAGTATACAAGCAAAAATGAAGCGCAGGTTGGATTAACATATTCCCGGTACAGGCCCCAGTTTTTAAAGTCTTAAATAGATTTTTCATACTATAGACAGTGAAATGTTAATAAAAGAATTACTTCCCTTGGTAAATGCCCTTATGGCTTAGGGAGGTAAGATGCTGGTATGTGAGTCTTGTAAAGCCTGAGGACCTGGGTTCAAGACCCAGGACTGGAGTGAAAAACCAAAAATAATAATAAAAGATGTTTCTTCTTTCTTTAAATGCTTCTTTCTCTTTTTTAAAAATAAGTTACTTCCCTTAGGTGTTTCTCTGCTTGGTCAATATTGGATTATAAACATGCTGAAACTGGTATTGATTAAAACATTAAACTTACTGAGGTCATATCCTAATGAGACTAGACCCAAGAAACACATTCCAGGACAAGTCAAAGTTCCAAGCATAAGGTACAAATGGCCAAGAAATCAGGTGATCAGCGATTGCTGGTGGCAGTCTGTTCTTAGAGGCAGAGCTGAAGCAATGCCAGGCATGGGAAAAGCCTGGACCTCGGGTGTCTGAGTTGACCTGACTTGGACTTAAGGACAGAAGAGACAGAACAGACGGTGGAAACTGGGTGCTCCTAATGTTGCACTTGGGATTTCTTTCTGTCAAAACTCACACAGAAAATAGACCCAGGCGACGTCTACTCATGTGTTGCTGGAGTATAAACTGGCAATTTTTTTTTTTTTAAAGGGAAGGTGCAGGCAGGGGTGAAGGTGAACAAGCAAGCAGGCAGGAAGAGAGAGGAGGTAGAAGCATTTTATCATTTATTTTTATTTAGTTTTTCACATTGGGCGCTTCCCTTTGGCTCCAGGTCTTGAACCCTGGACCTTGGGATGAATTGAGACTGCTTCCAGGTGTGCTAGACTGTTAGTTAACATTTTGAAACGCAGTGTGGCACACCATGAAGAACTTCAACAAATTCTGATTTTTTAACCATGTATATCCAATTTTAGGAATCTGTACAATCAGTTGGTTTATTGTTGAATGAAATAAAATTCCTTAGAACTGTCGTAAGAAATATGAAGTCTCAGACTCAGGCAAGTGTAACCACAGCAGCTCGGGGAAGTGTGCAGATCTGAGAACAGGTACCGGTAGGCCAGGCCTGTGCAAATGCACTGCCTCTACTCAGCGCACTCCGTTTTGGGGACACCACAGACAGCCCCTTTTCTTTACTACAGGCACCTAATTATTTAATCTCCAGAGTCAAAATCTCTCTTACTCCACTCACAGTAATTTGCTTATATGAACACTTTTAAGAAAGGGAATCTGATTGGCCAGGTCATCTTTCCACACGAGCCATGAAATAACTGGGCCAGTCTACGGATCATCTGTCCTTCTGGGGCCCAGTCATTTGAGGCGAAGAGGGGTCGGCCAGCCTATAGCTGCTCAGCGAGGACACGTGTGGTGGGGGCAGTTTTGCTTATTAAAAAAAAACCTTTGGAGAGGCAAAGGTTGTTATGGGCATAGCTGCAAAAGGAACCTGAGAAAAAAAGATTCGGAGACAGGGACCAAGAGGCGCGCGTTACAGAACTTTCATATCGCGCGTGCACTTTGAAAACTGTCCACCAGCGGAGGGGTATGACAAATTCTGGGCTGCCTAGGTGTGGGACAGGGGGAACTAATGCCATGGCTTTGAAGGCTATTTAAAACACAGGGGTGCTCACAAAACTTTTTAAATGAAAAAAAAAAAAAAGGCCATAAAACTGTTAGTACATTGAGCAAGCTTTTCAAATAAAAACTACTAGGTTTTATGGTTTGTGTTTTCAGTCTGTAAGGGAAAGTAAACGGGTTGGTGGTCCAGTAACTGGTTTAAACATTGTCTTTGGATATACAGCTTTCAAATGTCCCATAACAAACAGTTTTGCTTTCTTTAAGGCAGGCAGGCAGGCAGGCAGGCAGGCATGAAAGCAGGCAAGGAGAGGAGGGAGAAACATTTTGTTCGTGCTCGCGTTGGTTGTGTACCCCGGCCCGGGCCGCGACCCCGGGCCCTTAGCAAAAGGGACAGTACTACGGACTCCTTAAAGCCCACATTCCTTCATTCCACGTGCCGGCTTCTCCGTAGAGGGGCGCAGGTCCCCCCCTCGCCCCGGGACTCGGGCACCGGGCCCGCCGGCTGTCCACGCCCAGGACCCGCCTCTCCGGCACTTCCACTTCCCTCTGGAAAGACTTCACTTTTTTGGCTCGTCCACAGGGGGCACGTAGCTTTTCCACCCCCGAGAGTCCGGCCCCTGAGCTCGCGTCGGGCTCGCCCAGGAGGGCCGCTCCCCGAGGACCCCGGCCCCGCCCTCCTAGCGCCCCGCCGCTTCCGCTGCCCCGGTCTCCGCCCCGCACCCGCGCCTGGGCGGACCATGGCTCCGCTGCGCTTCGCGGCCAATGTGTCGTGGCTGTTCCCTGAGCTCCCCGACCTCCCCGCGCGGCTGCGGGCCGCGGGTGGCGCGGGCTTCGAGGCCGCCGAGATCGGCTGGCCGTACGCGGAGCCGCCGGAGGCGCTGGCGCGCGCGGCGCGAGAAGCGGGACTGAAGCTTGTGCTGATCAACACGCCCCCGGGTGCGCCTAGGCCCTGGGGCGGGGAGGCCGGGGCTCCAGCTGGAGATTGAGGCTCTTTCTCTCCGCAGGAGACCGCGAGAAGGGGGAACTGGGGCTGGGGGCCGTCCCTGGGAGGCAGGAGGCCTTCCGAGAGGGGCTGGAGCAGGCCGTGCTGTACGCCAAGGCTCTGGGCTGTCGCAGGTACTCTCCCCGCTTCTCCCCGCAGTGACCCAAGTCCCTGCGGCACGTCCCAGGACTGGAAGATGATGCCAGGTCTGAGCGCCCAGGCCCTTTTCCATCTCTTTGTAAATTGCTGTTTGTATTTCATTTGTTCTGAGTCATTCTGTTTGCAACTATTTCCTGCTGGCATTCCATGCCGGGAGCTCCGCCTGACCAGATAGCAGAGGAAACACACTAGTGAACTGAGAACGGGTCAGTCCAAGGTGACTGTGCCAGCAGAGTAGGCACCAACTCTAGGGTCAGAGAAAGCTGCTTACAGGTACTCCTGCTGACATGGCCTTGAAGGAGTGGGCATTTGCTTAATGGAATTCCAGACAAGGGCCCAAGAGGCTTGTGTTCAGTTCATGAGGGTGAAGATGCAGCCTGCTGGGGTTGGATGTAGCTGAGACAGAGGAGGTAGTGATGGAAGGAGGTAGAGGCTCAAAGTGGGCTGATCAAATGTCAAATCCTGCAGAGGGCAAAAAGGCTGGGCTGGAACTGACAAGAAGGGGTCATTACTGGTGAGTGGTGGGGGCAAGAAGCTAAGAAACAGGTGCAAATAGAGACAAGCAGTACAGAATATTTAAGAAGGGTTGAGGATCAAAATAATTTTTAAAAGGTAAGATTTAAGCATATTAATAAGTGAAGAGAAGCACCTGGGTAAGACTGGTTGAAAATACAGAAGGGACCTAGGAAGGGACTGAGGTGGCTGAGGCAGGACGGGTTGACCCCCAAGAGATATCTGAGAAAGGGCTTGGCCTTAGGCTGACCCAGGTGTGTGTCTGGGTGCTGGGAAGCCTGAGCCTTACGACCCGGTGTGGACTGGAGACTGGGAAATGGGAGGACTGGCCTGGTCATAAAGTTGCTGCAAGGGTGCACACAGGAGCCGCAGAGTGAGGCCCTGCTTGAAGATGGACAGCACGGCTCCTAGTGCCATCTTCCCCACCCAGGATTCACCTGATGGCTGGCCGAGTTCCCCAGGGGGCTGATCGTGCAGCAGTCAGGGGTGAAATGGAGGCAGTTTTTCTGGAGAACCTGAGGCATGCAGCTGAGGTTTTGGCTCAGGTGAGTGGAAGCACATACACAGTGTGGGGTGGTGTGTGTGTAGGATATGTAGTGGTACCAGCAAATGAGGCACAAGGCTGGGGTGGGGGCAAATCTGGGGCAGAGCTGTATTCACGGATCCAACATGGCATTAGGAAAACCTTGTAGGACTGCTGGAGCCCATTAACACGCGCATCACGGACCCCCGCTACTTCCTGGATACACCCCAACAGGGTAGGATGCCCACCCTGTGCCTCCTCCTGTCCCTTTGATTCTTATGCTCTCCACGAGTCTTACATTCATTCTCTGGTTTCTCCCAGCGGCAACCATCTTGCAGAAGGTCAGAAGACCCAACCTCCAGTTGCAAATGGTAAGTGGAAGAAGGGAACGGCCTCTCAGAAGGCACATGTCCTCCACTCTGGAAAGAATGGTGGGCCCTGAAGGGTCTCCGACTGCAGCGCACTCTCCACTGCAGGATATATTCCACTGGCAGATCATGGATGGGAACCTGACAGGAAACATCCGCGAGTTCCTGCCCCTTGTTGGTGAGAGACACTTTTTTTGCTCCTTTCTAATCTGCTGGGCCGCTTTCTCCATCCTCCCACCCGTCCAACCCCTGCATCTGTCCCAGGGCATGTGCAGGTGGCACAGGTCCCAGGCCGGGGGGAACCTGGCAGCCCTGGGGAGCTGAACTTCCCCTATCTGTTCCAACTGCTGGAGAGTGCAGGTTACAAAGGCTTCGTGGGCTGCGAGTACCAGCCTCAAGGTGAGGAGTGGTTTGGGCTGCAGGCCTAGCCCCAGGCGGCTCTGGAGGGACAGGGTAGCTCATTTCCCACGAGTTAAGACGCCACTGCCTTCTTCTCTCCTCAGGAGACACGGTAGAGGGCTTGAGTTGGCTACGTTCTTACTGGGACAGGCAGGGCCACCTACAGGCCAGCCAGTGAGGTCCCACACTTCACCCACATGCCATTCTGGGCAGTGCGTTGAGCTTCCTGAGTCTCCTTCCAATTAAACACGAGCTGCTGAACACTTTTGCATGTGTATGTTATTGAGGGCAGGGGGCCAGGACACACAGTGTCTAACCCTTCATTTCCTTTGGGTTGTTTCCTTCCTGTTGAGAAGGGACATGCAGCTCAAGCTCAAGTTCTCCAGTCTGTACGGTGTTGCTGTGGATGGGAGAGCTTTTGAGTACACCTCCTCGTTTACAGATGACAAAACAAAGGGTCCGAGAGCAGGGGGACTTGCTTGTGGTCACAGGTGCCTCAGAGGCAGAGCTGGGATTGGAACCAAGTGTCTTATCTTAACGGCAATGTCCAGCAGTGATGTCTGCGTGGGAAAGAAGACCAGAAGGCTTCGGGTAGAGGGAGGCAGGAGGGTGGTGCACACCCAGCCAAGATTTGGAGGCAGGATTCAGGTGGAGGAGTTTTAAGGGTTGAATATTTGCCTGGGACTCCCATGGGGTGAACAGAAAGGAATCCCTTTCTGGAAGGGTCTTGGGGCGTGAGAAGAATTGACCTGACCCCCAGGAGCCTTAAACTGGTCAGCAGCCAGGAGTTTGGTGATGGCAGTCCCTGCTGCCAGGCTGGGGCTGCAGACCTCCCAGCACATTCACAGTCTCAGGTGTCCTCAGTGTTAGGCTTGCCCAGGGGCCAGTCCTGGTCAGTCCTGCTTATAGCTCCATGATTCGAGATCCTTCAGCGATCCATTCGTCAGAGGAGGCGGGTCCAGAGGGTGAAACAGGCTGTGTTGATGACGGACTCGAGGTGGTGGTAGGTGGAGACCAGTTGGGCAGGGGGACTCTCAGTGTCCTGGGGCTGTACCGGGAAAGGCTCTCGGAACACCACTGTCAGAGACTGGGGGCAACACGGTTGGGATGCAGTGGTGAAAGGAGAGCAGGGTGGGCACCCCAGCCTCAGTAGGCTCTGGGGTGGACCATTTGGGGCATAGCCTCCCACTTACGCTGACAGAGAGCCCCGCACCACCCTCTGTTCTCACCGTCTTTCCCAAGTGGGAATCCAGAAACACTAGCACGAAACAGTCAGTGAACTTCTGATTCAGCACAACCTGTGGTGAAACCAAACGAGTGGGATGAGGTCTGTCTCACTTGAGGCGGCAGAGGCCTTGGAGGGCACCTACACGGGGGCCCGTCTGGACAAGACCAGCTTCCATCACCGCTCCTGACCCTACCTGCACCCAGGGTCACCCAGGACCTGGTCTCCACATCAAACCTCGTCCTCATCCAGGTCAGCCTGTCCAGCCTCGTCAGGATGAGGGAGTGGTGCCTAACTGGAAGGTTCCCGAGCTTGTCCGTCTAGAGCCCCTGCACAAAGCTGGCACACTGAAGCCCACCCACAGAGAGTTCTCTCCTCATGACATGACTCCTCCTGTCCTGGGTCTCCTTCCTCTCTCTTGACCTTCCCTGGGACTGTCCCTTGTGCCCAGCTCTGCCGTCTCTCCCCAGGGCTTCAGTGATCACCTGTTGCATGCACATGCCCGCACCTCTCCTTACCTGCAATCTGCCATGTCCTTGTGCCTTCTAGACCGTGGTCTTGGGAGGGTACTGATGACCTCACATTCACCTGTCTCAAGCCCACCTCATCACTCCTGCTTCAGGGTTCCCACCACCCACAGAAGCACCCTCACCTGCCTGTGCTACCGTGGCTTCTCAGGATGACCCTTGGTCCACCCTGAAACTTCACTTCTGCACAAACCCTATGTTGCTGGGCCTTGCCCCACTGTCTTTTCACTCTGGAAGCCTCTTGATTGCCACCTCTGAACCACAGCTCTGGCTGGGCTCACCTCTTCAGTGTCTGCATCCCCACCCCAAAGCTCCCTTTCTTCCTGTCCTTTTCAGCAGTGCTTTCAACCTCCACTGTGCGCACCAATCACCCAGGGAGCTGGCTGAGTGTGGGCTATCGGCAGGCCTGGAATGTGGCCTGAGGGAGATGGGCCATCTCCCAGGTGGTGCTGCTGCTGCTGGTGTGAGGGCCACATGGAGGAACAGGGCTTCAAGACCCAATAAGTTCCTCTCTGAGACTCCAGCTTCCAGGCCACCAGCGCGGAGGCTCGGAGAGCGTTTCTGGCTGCACCAGAGACTGGCCCTCAGGCTCTCTGGTCCTGGCTGGGCTCTTGTGAGCCCTGCTGGGCAGAGCTCTAGCTGTGTGCAGTGACTCACATGCAACCTTTCAGTGCTCCTGCTTGGAAGCTTTGTGTATCTGCAGAGTCCTGTTCCATCTAGGTCTCCCTCCAGCTTGTCTGGTGGGACTTGGGAGGTCCTTGAAGGGGATACCTGCTATCTCTCTGATGAGAATTTCTGTGGAAACCCTTCAGAGTCAAGGGGACTTACCAGGTACTGGGTCCCCAAGTCTGGGCTTTGGAAATGGCGGCAGCTCTGAGGAAAGCGGCTTAGGAGAACCTTGATCAGGCTCTGGTACCAGGAGACAGTCATGGATAGGAAGCAGTCCTGGGGGAGTTCACAGACCTGGATCTGCTGTCCCAGAGCCACCTGAGCCCCTGCCCCCAAGGGAATGCCTAGCATCCATCCCAGCCTCTGGAACCCACGGCACCTTACCAGCTGGGGGTCAATGTCTCCGATGGATTTGGCATGCACTGCCTCTAGGAGCTCCTCCAGCTCGGCCAGGGCCAGGCGACCCCCGAGGCGAAGCCGATCAGGCCCTGCTGGCTCCAGTAAGAAGAGGCGCTTCCAGAGGGTGTCCCGACGGCAATGCCCTCCAGCCAGTCGTACCAGCTGAGCCAGCCGTGCCCGTGCCACACCCACCTCTGCAGCCAGTGGGGGGAATGGGGGAGCCAGTCCAGGGGCCACACCAGCCCCCGAGGCCTCCCCAGGGCTACCAGCCGAGCTTCCAGGAGCCTCCGGCTCAGGGGGCAGTCTGGGTGGCTTCCGGAACCGGCGAATGTCAGCAGTGAGTCTGGGGAAGAGTTCTCGTTGGCTGGTGAGCACCACGAAGAACTGCAGCCTAATGTGGGGCAGGAAGGTGGTCACAGCAGGAGCCACACAGGGCAAGGGTCAGGGAGGCTGGGCGACAGGCAGGTTCAAGGTGGGGGATCTGCTGACCGCAGAACATGCCGCTCGGCCTCTCCTTGCTCCTCAAAGGGTGCAGCGCAATGACAGACAAGCAGAGACACATCAAAGTCATCCTGGTGGCGAAGTCCCTCAGAGTCTAGGTAGGAGCCAGAGCTGTGTGTTGAGGGTGGGGGACATGTCAGTCCTGAGGTTTAATGAAGCCAGTCCTACCTGTTCTGCTCAAGTAAACAGCGCTGGCCTGGCTGGGACCTCAGCTCCGCCAGCACGCCCGCTGGCATCCCGTCTCCCTTACCTGTGCCATGCTGACACCAGGGCATATTCGTTATGTTCTGGGCCCCCTGGCCGGGCCATCCGCAGTGGCTTCATGTGGTAGGAGCTGGCATGGTCAGCCACGTAGTTGTACAGTTGGTGGGCAGCAATGAGTGGTGTGGGGAGCTCCAGGGTTCCTGGGGACAGGTTGGAGGAGACGGGAGACACTGAGCCTGGCATAGACACTGACCTGGTGGGGCAGAGGGCCTGGAGCCTCTAAGGCTCTTTTGAAGCTCCTGAGTTACTGGGGAACACCAAAGTGGGGGAGGTCTCACAATAGAGGGCAGGGCACACGACATAGGATCTCAACTGTGACGTGAAACAGACGGTGAAGAACTTCAGAGACAGACATAGGGACAGGGTCTAGGCGATAAGAGGCAATTAATCTGGAACAGGAAATGCAGAACAAGATCTGGTCCCGGCAAGTGGCCCCCTGGCTCTGGCTTGGAGATACCACGTGGCCTGGCTGACTGCCTTGCCTGTGGCACTGACCTTGGTAAATGTGATTGCGGCCGAAGTGAGGACCGTCAGGGTGGTGGGCCAGGAAGTGTCGCAGGAAGGTGGTGAGGTGGTAGCCTTGCCGCAGCACCAGGTGGGTGCCCAGCACGTGCTGGTGCACCAGGCGCAGGTGGAAGTCATAGCTGAAGGAGTGCACATGCATCAGGTCCCGCACCCTGTCGCACTCCTCCGTGAACAGCATGGACAGCTGTGGAGGTGGCCGTATAGATGGGTTTAGGAAGGGAGTGCAGGTGGCCTGCACGCTCCCATTTCCCTCCCTCTTCCACGGGAGGGAAGCAGCTCTGGATTCACCATTGCTTTGGGCCCGCGGGACTGCCTGCTCAGAACAGCCTATTTTGGGAAGCCCCCTTACTATATTTTCTTTTTTTAAAGGAAAGGTTCAGGCAGGAATGAAAAGAGAGAGGAGGAAGTACTTTGTTTATATTATTTAGTTGCACATCTTGGCTGTTCCCTCTGGCCCCGGAACGTGAACCAGGTCCTTGGAATATACATGGACTGTGCTTGGTGGGAGGTGGTGGACCAAACAGCTACACCACCAGGATATGCCTGTGTCTTCTTTTTTATTCTATGTCGTAACGCTATTTACATGAAACTGACCATTTTCAGATAGGGGCCTTTGTTCTCTGTATCCCACATTCCTCTAAAGTCTGGCACAGATTGTTCTAGCTTCCAGGGCTTCACTAGGAAACAAGCTCCTCCCCTCGAGGAGTTTATATTTTGGTTGTGAGGAAATAGGACAAAAAACATTGGACAGAGTAAGTGAACAGAGTACACAGTACACTGGAACATGAAGTCATAACACAGTGACGGTATTAAGCAAGGTGTTTGGGTGTGTGATTGCTTACCATGAGAAAGTCAGTCCGGGCCCCTTTCTGGCTCTGCAGCCTTATCTGCCCATCAGACCCTTTGTTCTTCCCTGGTCCATTACATATCCTCCCCAAGACACTTTCGTACCTGCTACTCTCTGCCCTCTCTGTCAGAGGCCCTGCCCGAAGGCACACAGACAGGTTATGGAGAACAACTAAGTATCAGGGCACACAGTGTGGGAGGGAACTCAGGCACTCCATCTAAGTGCCAGTGACTATGCTGATAAAGCCAGACTGTCCCCAGCTCCAGATGAGGCCAGGACTCCAAGGCTGCCCATGGCACCAGCCCACCCACGTCAGACTACCCACTCTGCCCTAATGTCCTGACTCTGTGGTTATGGGGTGACCCTAGGGTCAGGCCCCCATCACTGCCAGAATGACCACATGGCCAGATACCAATGTGCCAGACTGCCTTCTGCCCCCAGTGCTACAGCTGGACACAGCTCCAGACCACCCACAGTGAAACTGGTGGATGATGCAGTCACGGCTTCAGTGACCACGCTTGAGCCAGCCCATAGCACTAGATGTGACTGGGCAAGAGGGCATGCACATGACTTACTGCCCACCACTCACTGGGCATGCAGTGACTAGGCCCGAGGCCCCATATTTCCTGCCCATACAACATACCTGAGAGTTGACAGCTTGCCCCATGGGGATTCGGGAACATTCCAGGGCAAACTGCTTGACACAAAAGTAACAGCCCTGGAAAGAGGGTGAATATAAGGTCAGCAGGACAAGAGACAGGCGGGTCTGGCTCTCCCCACTCAGTGCTCCCCCTGCTCACCTGGAAGGTCAGCTCCATGAGGATGATGCCCCCAGGCAGTGCTCGCTGCAGGTGATAGGTGGTGACCGAGGAGCCAGTGCTCTGAAGAAAAGAAAAAAGACTGACATTTGCGGTCAAAGGCTGGGGACTCACCAGCCTTGAACCAGCCGGGATGTCCCTTGGGTCAGTGACTTTAATGGTGTCAGACTGGGATCAAAGACCTCAGTCATCACCCAGGGTCACTGACCTCAGGTCTCAGGGAAATCTCCTGTATCTGGGGCATCAATGTTGGGGAAGGTGCTGATGATGTGTTACCTTGGGGCTCCCATCAGTCTTGGTTTTTGGGCAGGAGAAGGAGCCCCGACCCTCTGTTCCAAGGACAGCCATGGCCCGCAGCCGACTGGTGCTGCAGGAGAGGAACAGGGGATGAGGCAGCCAGTAGGTGAAGGGTGATGGCTATCAGACCAGAATCCGCTTTACATGGGGCGGAGACAGGGACCCCTGGTGATTAAGTGGCAAGTCTGGGACTGGAGTCCAGGCCAAGGCTGCATGGCAGGACCCTCTCCACAGTGGCTGCTGCTTTCTGGGGACGTGCGAGCGTGCTCAGAGGAAGGTTGACCAGCCTCTCTACCTAAGAGGATGAGGGTGGGGCCACAGAGGCTGCTGTGAAGAGAGGGTAGGTTAAAGCCTCCGGCAAGAAGTGTTCCAAAATCCTAAAGGAAGTCAGAATAAGACAGGGAAATTGGGATCGTGACTGGTGATGGTTGAAGACAGGTAAGAAAGGAAGGCCTGATTTTAAATATTCTTCTAGAAACTTTTCTTTTTTTTTTTAAAGGAAAGATGCAGGCAGGAATGATGGCAAGCAGGCAAATATTCAGCTGTTCATCGTTGCTTGTTTCCCGGGCCCTGAGTCTTGAACTGAGGACCCTGGAATGTATGTGGACTGTGCCTGGTTTTACCTACTAGGCCACCAGGGTGTGCCTAGAAATAAACTTTTTATTCCACTGTCTTGTTTTAAAAGTGAATTTAGATTTTGGAGAACATAACTGAATGAGAATATGCAAACTAAAATCTCTCAGAGAAGCTGTTACAGCTGGGACCTGGCTGTCAAGGGCACCAAGCCTGGAAACTTCTCCTTTGGGTTCTGCCACTGAGAAATGAGAGGGGAGAGGTCCCAGCTCTCCTCTCCTCTTTAGGCTTTGAAAAGAGAGGGATACTTAAGAAGTGGAGAGATGGTTATAGAAATGCTATGGAGTCAGCTTTCTGAGCTAAGGTGGTATTTTGAGTAGGGAAGTATAGGAAATGCTGTCTGATGACATCCTGGTCAAAGATGGTCCGCATCGGCTGGACCATGTCATCTAGATGTATGGCAGGCCATGCCACCAACTCAGCCTGAGCGGTTCTACTCTATGATATTGGCACAACAATGAAACTACCTGTTGGCTTTCTCAAATCACCGGATCCTTTCTCAGAACATAACCTGTCATTAAGTGATGCATGACTGTACGGTTTAGAAATAGAGGGAGAAAATGGCTCACTAAACTCACAACTCAGGAGACTCAAATACAGCTATGTACTGTGATGAGACCTTCCCTCCTGTAGCCACTGGGTAGGAGCTAGGAAGCTACCAGAATCTAAAGGTTCCGATGCAGGGGTCACGGAAGTGGAGAGTGGAGATTGACACTGGATGGGACAGGTGGCCGTGGAGCTGTCACTGAGTTCTGGGAAGATGGAAGGTGGGGACTGCAGAGCTGCCTACTTCTGATCTATCACTGCTGGCCAGCAGGTAAACATGACCACAAACAGGCCAGAGGACAGTGATTCAATTAGGCCCCGTGCAGGGGTGTTTGGTATGAAAGACAACTAACCTCAGTGAAAAAAGGACTTCCTGGACCAGGAACCAGGTAAGATTTCAGGAGAGAGCAGTGGGGTTATCAGGGTAAGAAGCACACAGTCCCAGATCCAAAGCTGAGAGGTGTGTACAAGATCCATGCATGCAGTATGTATCGTAAGTGCTTAAGATGAATGTGGCCTGAGCTCTGAAAGAACATACACACTGTGTGTGAATGTGATGTGAATTCCACAAGACGTGTGAGGTTTGTAGGATGTAGGTGAGAGCTGCAGGAAGCTGTTCCAGAGTCTCGTGTACTGTGCTGGTCCAGTGGAAGGACAGGGTCTACAATGTTCAACTGAGACCCCTGTAAAAGGAAGGGCTCACCTGCGAGCGGGTGAGGGGGGCCGCAGTGGCACCAGCACAAAGCCCATGCTCTGCAGATACTGCACATACTGCTGCAGAAAAGTCAAGCTCAGCTCCTTTAGCCAAGGCTCCTCGCGGGCACCCGGCGGAGGCACGTCCGAGGATTCACAGCTGGCAGGGGTCTCTCGGCTCCCAGACCCTGACTCGGGGCGGTGGCGCCGCTGTGGGAGAGGACACCAAGGCAGGCTCTTCCCACCATCGACCAACCACCTCACAGGGATGGAGGAAGAGATGACACTGTGGGGTAAAGGGAAAGCTCATGGGGGAAATCCAGGAATCTTGAGCCTCACCTGCCCCTCAGGGGGCCCAGAGGTCTCTGGGGGTCCATGCAGCCAGGCAGCTGGATCGAAGAGCAGGGCTGTTGCACAGTAATGCACCAGGCGAGATGACTGCTTCAGGGTCTCCAGCTCCCCAGGCTGGAAACAGGACAGTGAGCACTGGTGGCGCCAGGAAGGGTCACGGGATGTACCTGAAGAACTTTCAGCCACTCACACTGATGGGCATGCTGGCGGGAGTGGAGCGCTGCTGCCAGGTCACAAACAGGTTCTCCATCTTCATCTGGCGCTCCAGCTCTGGGGGGTGGAGGTGTCAGCAGTGGCCCTGTGAGCTACTGCCGCTTGCCCTTGCAGACTCCATCGACTGGCCCTGCCCACTGCCCGGCCCAGTGCTCTCACCTCTGCGCTCTGTCATCTTGATGGCCAGGAACTGCTGTCCGTGGTAGGTGACGGGGTCAGGGGGTCTGGGCACAGGACCAAGTGAGGAGCTGGGACGGGCAGCTGTGATATCCCTCAGGGCCTCATCGAAGGGGAATGTGTCCAGGGGAAGGGGGCCCCCACCCCGAGACCCACTCAGCCGGCCCTGCTCACGGCTCAGTGGGGGGCTTGCACTCCGAATAAGGGTCTCTGCTTCCATGGTCGGCAGGAATGGGTTTGGCTCCTGAGAGAGATGGAGCCTCACAATGGGTTCATGGCCTTTGCCCGCAGACCCTCTCTCCCACCCCATGGCCTTTCTCTCTGGCTCTCCCTCCCCACATCTCTGCTCTCAGCCCATCCCCTCTCCCTTGCTTCTGAGCTGGCACTTCCCGCTCAAAAGCCGGGGCTAGAGGAGGGAGCCAGAGCAGCAGGCACCTTTTCATCCCGCACGGGGAAGTCCAACTGGCCGTAATGATGGAAGAGCCCTAGCTTCTGGCTGAGGAGGCAGAAGATGAGATGGGCCCGTGCGTTCTGCCACTGCACAAGGCGAATCAGTGCTCGGCCCAAGGCCGCCCCCAGGTCTGGAGCCCAGTTGTAGGTCAGCAGCTGTAGCTAGAAGTCAGGCATCAAGTCAGTGAGCGCAGAGCTCTTCTCCCACCCAGCTCTGGCCCTGCATCTACCTTCTTGTCCATGACCTCCAGCAGCAAGAGTCTCTGCCGGGGAGCATTTCGGCCCAAGCTCCCGTCGCCTCCTGGCTCGAAGCGCTGCACGGCTTTGGCAGCTGGAGGACAGGGGAGGAGCACAATGGGCGTCTGGGGACAGATGCCCTGTGATCCCACCCTGTCTGCTTCAGAACCAGATGAGCCCCTTAGTCACTGTGAGCCCATCCTGCCCGGGTCATGACCTCACCCTGCTGGGTTGGCCTCCTCCATTGTAGGAAGTTCCTTCCCAGAAGCAGCAGGTGCCGCTCAGCTGCTGGGTGGGGAGTTGGGCCCAGTTGTCCAAGGGAACAAGGACTGAAGATCTCTCGCTCTGACCCCCTAGTGGGAGGCAGCGAGGGACAAAAAGTGGTTATCCATGACCCTATCCCTGGCCATCACCTCCCCAGACCTGGCCCCACCTCTCCAAGCTCAAACTCACCAATGCTGTTCGAAGACACGGACACTAGTGTCTCCAGCCATTGAGGTGACCAGAGTGGTGAATTCGGTCAGGACAGATGGAAGGAGGAAGCGGGACACCATGTGTGTGGCGCTTTTAGACATGGAGGCACAACCTGGAAGCAGGGCAGAGCTGTCGCAGTGGGGCCATGGGATAGGGACCAGGCCAGAGAGTAGGGGTGGGAAGGGGATGAAGGCCTCACCAATCTGAACCATAAACTCCATCCAGGGCTGAGTGACGTGAGCAAACACAGGATGCAGGGTCCCTACCTCGCCTTCCTCTAGCTGTGTGGCCCGGCGTCTGAAGATAGAGCAAGAGTAAGGCCCTCACGCTCACGGTCTGCGTGTGTTTACACAAACCCAATACCTGCCTGTGACTTCAAACCCCCCAGCCCAGCCCCGACAACACAACATGCAGAGACACCTCTGTCTCTGGGCTCCAGAATCCGTGCCTGGTGTCCGCTCAGTTCCACCAGGAGTCCGAACACTTTCAGTTTTGTGACGCCTCCGGCCCCGAGTGTCTTCTGGTCGATCCAGGACAATGTCGTCAGTTGTTTTGGGGGAACCCAAGTCCCCACATTCTGTTTTACTCTGGGGGCAATGCAGTGAATGAGGAGGGCTTTATGGAAGGGGGAGGGCTGGAGGAGGGAGGCATCACCGAATGGTAACAAGCACCTGGAGGGTAGGAGGCTGGGGTTCGGGCCCTGGTTTCACCGGAGGCTGAAGAGCCTTGGGCAGACTAGTCCACTTTACTGAACCCCAGGAAAGATTCCTTCCTCACTGGTGAAAAGCCCTACTGATTTTGCAGGCTGTGACCAACAAGGAAAATGAAAGTGAAGGCATTTAAGAATCTGAGGACCTCTCTACACCAGCAAGAACTGACGCATTCTACAAACTCCCATCAAAGGGACAGAGTGGTTCTATATAAAAGGAGATCTGGGGCAAGGGCTGAGGAGGAGGAGGGGAGCTAGGAGGCAGGCAAGAAGATGCCAATTCAACATTTTCTCCCATCTCCCGTTACCAGCATATCCCAGAAGCTGCGCCGGCCAGTTCTGCTGGGGGGAGTCACAGGTTCCCCGGGGCCAGAACCAGCGGGAAAGGTGCTAGCTCGCCCCGCCGGGCTCTTGGTTTCCAACGACCCACTCCTGAGACTTCCTGTGGACACCAGACATCAGACCGCTGTCATAGCCCAGCAACCCCATCTCAACCACCCAGCCCCCAGACTTAGGAAGGCAGCACGTCACTCGCTCCGCTAGTGATGACCGTGTGGGACTGACAGCGCGTGGCTGCGTGTTTGTGTGAGTGACTTCCAGATGAGACACCCCACTAAGCGGGTGATGGCCACACATGGACGCTTCTGCCGGCGTGTCCCCCACTAAACGCAGGAAGGTAACGGTCAACTGTGTGTGTTTCCGCAGGGCCTCTGCAATGTCTTCCTGGACCCCACCTCCGCACCCTCACTTCCCACATGCCCTGCTTGAATCAGTGGTGTCCTCTGCCCCCGCTTGCCTGCTGGGGTGTCCTCTGCGCACAGTGGTGCTGGTAGCAGCCGCAGCTCCATGACGGCACCAGCCAGGGCCTGGCGAGCTGCTCCTCGGAGCTTCTCCTCCAGCTGCACGATGCTGATGTTCCCTTTTTCCCACACATCCAGTCGAAGCCGTGGGGCCCCATTCTGAGCTGGAGGAAAGAACGGGTCATTTGCGGGTTCCCCTCCTACCTACAGCATTAACGAACCATCCTCCTCTGACCCAGCTGTCCCACCTGAAGAACTGTCCAGCACAAGTGGGCAGCGAGTGACCTGAGTCAGCTGCTCAAATTCCTCTTCCTGTAATGGGTCTTGGGGCCCTGGAGACACGGTCCCTGATGTTAGTGAGATGGGAGCTCCTTCCTCATCCACGAAGGCAAGAGTGATGCAGGCGACCCCTGGGTAGAAACCCACAGAAAGGCGCAGGTCTGGGACTTGCAGACTTCCCCCGCCCGCCTCCGCTCCCCTCAGCTGCAAGGCTGGAAGGCTCTCTCTGTCACAAGAAAGAGAAAGGCTTTCCCACACTGCAGTGCCGCGGGCCTCGGTTCTGCACTGTACCTTTGCCCCCAGTGCCCTGTCCACCTGGCTTGTTATACAAGTAGATGTCCCAATCAGGGAGGCCGCCCTGCAGTGGGAATGGGTGCTGGAAAGAGAATAGGCTCAGTGGGAATGGGGACAGGAACACACTGGAGTGCAGGAAGACACAGGCAGATATGAAAGGGTGTGTGTGGGGCATGTGGGGGCAGGTCCACAGCAAAGACACACATGGGGCGTCTGTATGACATAAAAAATAGAGGCTGTGCGTGGCAGGGAAGGATGGGCGCACGTGGATGTGGACAGAGGTGGGTGAACCCTCACCTGGAAGTGGTTCCGACGGTTGCTGTCCGTGTACTTGGGAGAGTGCAGGAACGTAAGCAGGTTCTGCCGCAGGTACCAGGCCAGGGCTGGTAGCCAAGGCCGGCAGGCATGGGGGAGGGCCAGGTGCAGCACCTCTGAGGGGAGACTGCCAGGGGGCTGGATGAACTGTCGAGGGTGGGAAGGGAGGTCAGAGTGGAATACAGAGGCTCCTGCCTGGACAGTCCCTCCACTGCGCCTCAGAGGGATGCTGGCATCTGGGAGGGCACTGACCTCCACATCAGCTGGTGTCAGCTTGCAGTTCCGAACGAGCATGACTGTGATGACATCCAGTGTGGCCTCATCCAGGCGCCGACGCAGAACCCGCACTAGTTCATCTGTGATCTCGGGACCTTGATGCAGTCATGGTAGAAAGGTGGAGACACTGGCAGGGGGTCCAGCTACCCCCATGCCAGCTCTTAAACCCCAGACTGAAACATTCCTTCCTATACTGTGGGCAGCCAGCACTGGGTCCTAGTTCTAAAGCTACTCCCTGAGTGGCTGTGGACTCGCGAGTCCTCTCTCTCAAAGCCTCCGAGTCCTTACCCATAAAATGGGAATAAGGATAGCACCTACCACAGATCTAAGAGTCTTAGCACAAGAATAAATATTAGGTGGGAAATCCAGCTGTCTACCGGACACCTCAGTCAACATATACCAAACTGAACTCATCATCTTTCTCCCAAACCTGCCCCTGTGTCAGGCTAGTGGGACCACAGCCTGTCCACACAGTCATCCATGCTGGATATCCGCGTGTCAACTGTAATGGTTCTTCTGCCATAAGATGCATTTCAATCAGCTATATGTCCCGCCCCATACACACTGCAAGAGTCTGCTTTCCCACCTAGCTCTAGGGAGCTAAGCCTATGGCATGAGCTAGAGTAGCAGGAAGGCTCCACAAGTCCCAGAGGCCTGCCTTCTGAGTCACTGCCCTGCTCGCTCCTTGCAGTCCTTACCTGCCTGCCCCACACCGTGCACCAGCAGCTGGATATGCCTGTCCACCTGGCCCACAGGACGGGTAGCATCGGAACTGCGGCTAGAAGCCAGGTCCAGGGGAGAACGAGGACCCTGTGGGCAAACTCTGGTCAAAGCCCAGCTCTAGAGAGAAGTATGTGGGGCAGCAGGAAATGGGGGTGATACATGCCGAAGTGTCCTCAGAGTAGATGGGCTCCTGGCTGCGGGACAGAGCCAGGGAGGGAGGCAGGGCATCCCCTTCCCAGGGCCGCTCACTGCAGGATGTCTCCAGGAGCCTGGGGAAAGAGTGGCAAGGTCATACCCCTCCTACACCATCCCGGATTCATGCTTTACCCCGGATTCCCAGGGCCACGTACCGGAGATAGTACACAGCCTTCGTGGCGCGTTCCTGATACACAAACATATTCTTCCGATTCACCACGGAGAAAGCATTGAGCACAGAGCGCAGGGCCTGGATGGCTGTGGGAGTAACACAGGCTCGGACAACTCCCTTCTCCAGATTCTGTCCCGCTTCCGCCTCTCCGCTCAAGCCGCTCACATACCCCGAGAAACCCCCATGCTGGGCCCCATTTTGAGGCGTGAATGGACTCGAATCACGGTTCCCCACACGACATCACAGGAGAAATGGCCAGGGACAAAATGCATTGTGGCTGCTAGGTAGCCTCGGGGTGCACAGCTCTCATCGGCAGCATAATCTGGGGGAAGGGAGACAATGGATCAGAAACCGGGGACATTCCTGTGTCCTCGTGGACTTCTCCACTTGCAAACAGGCCTGCTCGCCCAGGCTCCTTGGCCCTATTACCCTGAAGAGGAAAGATGGTCAATTGTGGGTAACAAGACAGGGCCAGGCAGAGGTATATCCTTATGAATGAAGGACACAGCACAAAGGCTTCCAGAACTATCTCAGGGAGACATGGAGAAGGAGCAAAGAGGAATCAGGAAAGACAAGGCGTGAGAAAGTCCTGAAGATAATGCCAGGACATGCCGACCCTGTCATCGCATAGCATATACCCCTACCCCATCTGTGTCCTCACAGGGAGTTGCAACAGGAGCCCATTTTTAAACACTTACACACCCCCACTGCAGAGGAGGAGAAACCACCCAGGTCCTTGGAGGACAGCTCCCACAAAGAACCCAAAGGGCAGTACGTAAGAGCCCACTGCCACAGCCCGATGGCCTTGTTTGACCCCGTCCAGATTTCCAGGTCGACAAGGTCAAAGGTGGTAATTAGGTTTCCCAGAGAAGCTGCTCACACATGAGCAGCTTACAGGAGACCCAGGAGGCTAAAGACTTTGGGATGGAATGATGGTTCTAAGGGTTTCGGTGAAATCATAGGAGAGACTAAAATGAGGCTGGGCTGTGCTGGGGTGCTGACAGGTCTGCCTCTCAGGTGGCTGGAAGTCATTTAGAAGTAAAAGTGCATGGCTATCCTAGCTCATGCTCAATTTGCAGAGGCAGCCTTTAGAATCCCAGGAATCCTGCTAATTTTAGCAATTCTGCTTTGATATGGAGACATCCCAGGATGTGCTGAGAGATGAAATCTTGGACTGTTAAGAATATTCGTCTACAGACTTGCAGAGAATATTAAAAATAAGGGTGGTTTGCTTTTATTTTTCTCAGAAGGGAGAATGACAAAAGGATGCATGATTTGTCTTTCCTCTGAGTGGGTAAGAGGTCATCAGGTATAAGGGAGAAGCGTTGAGACTCCAGTGACCACCCTGAGTAGACAGCCATGTTTCTTTACCATGACCAGAAATCGCAGAAATCCCCAAAGGGGGCCTGCCTGCTGCAGGGACAACCCATTAGAAGGCAAGTCCTCTTACTGGACCTCAGGTTCCTCCCTTCTGGTCCTCTCTCCCCGGCCCATCTGTCCACACTCCTTCCCACTCCTTGACCCTGTCTATCACCCTGCAGGGGAAAAATGGTCATTTGAAAACAAGACAGGGCCAGGCTGAGGTATGCCCACCTATCTACATCCTTTCACTTTTCAACCTCCTCTGGCGTCTACTCCCATCTCTGTACTGAGAAGACTGAAGTCATGATGAATTCACAGCAGCCAAGTCCAGCAATTCGCACCTGTCCTCTCCTCCTTGCTCTCTCTGATACTTGGCACCAATGACCAAAGGAGAGCGACTCTGCTCTCACTTGCCAGAGCATGAGACAAAGGCAGGGGCAGCACCACCCGCTGGGCTAGCGCTCACCATCGCTGGGCAGCGGTGCCCGCTGACGGGAGTGGAAGAGGGTCTCACTGCGCCACAGATCTTCTTCACTCTCGGCCACCAGCAGAGAGTTGCACACGTGGCTGTCGTGAAGATCTTGAAGCAGCAGCCGCTGGGAGTGAAAAGCGCCAGGCGTCAGAGAAATGAAGCAACCCCTCCTCAGTGGTGACGCAGTGAGGCCTGGCCAAAGGTCAGAGTGATGCCTGTCACCACTGGGGGTCAGAAGTCAAAAAGAACACCAGTAACCACCAGGAGGTCAGGGATGATGTCTCGCCGTCACTGGACTCAGGGGCCTGGGTGGTGAACCTGTTAGGAACACTTGTCCCTCTTCTTTGCTAGAATCATTGACCATCCTTCAGGTCACAGCTTGAAAACCACTTCTTCCAAGGAGCCGTCCCGGACACGTTTGACGGTCAGGTCCCTGTCAGATGCCCACATGGCAGTCTCGACTCTTCCTCTGTTGAATTCTTCCCCATTGCAATGGGAATACTTTGTGTAATTAGCTGTTCAGTGTGCATCTCCCTCACTAGACGTAAATGCTGGAGTCAGGGATTCCCCTGCCTTGTTCACTGTGAGACCCATAATGCCAGTACAATGCAACGAGAGGGAACGGCTCGCAGCCACTGGGAGGGTATGAGAGTGACTCATTGTGGGTGGGTTAGGGAGCATTCCCTAGTTTGTGAGGGGCCCGGGAAGTAAAAGTATGCCAGGAACTAGGGGGTCAAAGACGACTTCCAAGATAGATCAACAGCCTCTAAAATTCACGTAATTAGAAACTCCTTCCTCATCTGGGCTGTGTCCCATGCCTGGAGAGCCATGTCCCTGGCTGCCTCTTACCTGGTTCACCTCCCTGCAGATCTCCCCAACTCGCCTCACCAGAAGTTGCTGCAGGTGGCGACACACAGTGCCTGGCCCCCCATCCTCCCGAATCAGGCTCCTGGAAAGGACAGGTCAGACACAGAATTAGAGCGGAGAGGGGGGCTCATGAGAACTGGGCCAAGAGGAATGTTGAAAAGGACACAGGACGGACAAAGGGAAGTGAACATGGTGGGGATTCTAGACTAGGCTCTGTGCTTGCTGGCCTCACCAACTCCCATGGGGGCAAGCACAAGGTTCCATCATGGAGCTAACCTCTTTTATCGTCAGGTCTTCTGAGTCAGATGGAGGGCTTCCCTTCTCTCGACCCTGCTCTCCAACTTGGTGATTAGAGCAGAACTTCACCAGATGCCTCGGCCTGAGTCCTGGCTCTGCTACGTGAGAGCTCTGACCTTGGGCAAGTGTTCGACACACCTGTGCTCGAGTGTCTTCACTCACACTGGAAGGCTAACACTACTCGGTAGGGCTCGTGTGCAAACAGAATAGTGCCTGCCACAGAGCAAGCACTTGTTAAATATTACCTATTTCTCCTTATTTTTGTATTATCAACTTCTGAAGTGGCTCTGAATTGTAGCCACTAAGCTAGGAGCCAAGATCCCCAACAGTGTTTCAATTCCACTAGGAAAACAGAGAAACATGCTCTGTTACCAGCTATGGGGAGTGGTCAGGAGTCTCTAATCTCAGAACACATATCAACCTCTACTCAAACCCTCTGCTCTAAATCTTGTCTTTTAATAGCACTGGAGAGGGGCACTGTGGGAACAGCTCACATCAGCCAGGCTGCAGGGGCCTGGCTCCCACTTACCGTGCATGCGCATATACTTCTACACGATCCTGCAGTACCCGGACGATGAGCCAGAAGTCAGGCAGGCAGGGCCCAGGGAGGCCTGAGAGTGAGGGCTGTGGCGGTGCTGGCCCAGGTGGGGTCCGCAGGGTGAAGGGGGCCTTCTCACCCAGGGTCTCATTGGGACCCTCACTATCTGAGCCACTGCTGCCACCATCATAACCTGTGTCAAATGTGCTGAAGTTCAACCCCATCCTTAGCAGGGCTGGTTCATCTGAGCCTGGTTCAAGTGTATCAGGCTTGTTAGGCCCTTACAGGCTAGTCCTTTCTGACACCCCTGCCCAGGCCTCTCCCTCTGCAGCCCTAAGTCCATTTCCCGTCAGCTTCGAGTGTTCTGCCCCCGCTTACCGAGGTGATCTGAGTCCATACTGCCCTGACTGGACATAAGACTTAGTCCTCGGCTAGGCTCAGGCTGGCTCCCTAGGAAGAGAAGGAAAATGCCCGATGCCTCTCTCAATCCTGCCTATGGCCATCCTCTGCCAATAAAAGCAGGACCAGGACTACAAGTCCCTGGTCCTGGCTTCAGACTTAGCTGCTCAAGTCCTTTCTTACCTCCCTGTGGCAGGCTAGGCAGATTGATGAGAGGGGGACCCTCCAAACCCTCTGGGGAACCAGGGACTTGGGAGGTGGCTGTCAGGGCCTGTGGGGCAGAAAGTCAGGACTAAGTACAAGCTCTATCCACCCACTCCCTCCACTGCCAGGTCAAGCCAGGCAAGACTCACTTCTCCTTCGGTGCCATCAGTCCTGTCCTCATGGCTGTGCCAAGCCCAGGCTGCTAGAGGGGGCTCCCCAGGGGACCCGCCTGGTGGTTGGCCAGCTGCCACAAAGAAGAAGCCACTGTCAGGGTCCTCAAGAAGAACATGGCCAGGAAGGTGGAGGCGACGGAACTCCTGGGGAGTGGGAGCCAAGGTCACGGTCCAGGCAAGAGCAGCCCTCCCTGTACATGGTACCCAACACGTCCCCATGAGACCCTCGCGACTACCTGGTGAAGTAGACACTTGCACCCCCACTGCTGAAGGATGAAAAAGTTCTGTGACTTGCCTAAGACATAATGGGCCCAGTGGCAAGGCTGGGAGTTGGGCCTCTTCCCGGGGTTGGGTTGCCGGCCGGGTGAGAGACAGGCAACATGGTGAGGTGGACAGGATGGTGATTCTATGGACTCAACCAAGAGAGTGCCTCCATTCTGTATCTGAAGGCCAGGGCAGGGTGCACCCCAGGGTGACAGGGAGCACGCTAAGGGCAGCATACCTCCTTGAACTGTGTGAGGGAGCGCTCTGGCCCAAACACAAAACTCAGTGGCAAAGTTTGGCGAAGGCAGGTCGAACGTCCAGGAGAGCTGTGGATGTGGGCAGCTGCACGGTGCAAGGCGGGGCTCTGGGGGAGGCCGCCTCTTCGGAGTGCCCCCACCATCTCATCCTCTAGCAACCAGCGGATCTACAGCCAGAGAGCAACCCGGGAAGTGGCACGGGGTACCTCCCTTGCTGATGGGGGCAGTGCTCACACCTAGAAGATACTCCGCCTCAGACTGAGGGAGGCCTCACTTCAGCAAAGGGTGCCTTACCTCCCTCCTAGCTATCAGTTATTGCTGAGGGGCTGTCACTTAAACTGGGGGAGGGAAGGCCCTCACCTCACTCATGGTGGTCTCAATAGCCAGCCTGTGGGGTGTGGTCAAGTTGGAGAGTCCTGGGTGCCTAAGTGGAAGACAGGTTTAGAGAGTGATTTCCCAAAAAAACCCAAAACTCTGAGGGAGAGAAGGAAATACCTGTCTTCTTCTGGAGGTGGCAGTGGGGGGCCCAGGCCATCATCTGATCTTAACGACGATGGCTGCCCGGGGGATCGTGGGAAGGAAGCGCTGCTCTCGGATGTTGACCTGAACAGAGTGGGAGCAGAAGTTAAAGGCCAGCAGTTTCTACTCTCCCCAGGTCTCCTGAGCAAATTTACTGAAGCCCTTGGATGCCACAAGTGCCTCTAGGTTCCTACTGCTCTCCCTAGCCCAGGGAGGCCCAGACCGCCGCCAAACGTGCTGCCATACCGGTGGTGCTGAGGATCCGATGTCGGAGGGAGTTCCACTTCAAGAGGCAGGGTCAGCACGAAGACGTCCAACGTGACACTAAGGTCCCTCAGGGGAACTCGGCCTCCAGTGGGGGGGCCTTCCAGACTAGAAAGCACCTGACCTGGGAGAGAGGAAAGTTGGGACTGCTGGAGCCCTGGGACAAGCAGAGGCTTTAGGTTCTCAGTGCTGATGAGCTGTGCTGGTACATGCCCCAGCCCAGCAGGCAGGCAACTGTACCGGCAGCTGCCACCCCCACGGGCATCCTGTAACTCACCTAGACAGGTGGGCAAGCTGCACACAGGCACAGAGCTGTGTTGCCCACGCAGCCGCACGGAGCACGTGAGGTGTAGGAAGAGCGGCGGCAGGTCATGCACGAGGCTCTCAGGTCCAGTGGGTGAGTCGCCTCCCAGGATACTGAAGGAGTCTTCGTCAGGGTTCACAGTGTCTGCGTCTGACAGTGAGGCAGAGTCGAGTCCAGCAGGCCCCAGGTCTGGCTCACGGCTCTCACGATATTCCACCTCCAACTCTGGGTCACTCTCAGTGACCACACAGCAGGCAGATGTGTCTCCTAGAGGCACGGGCCACACGGTCAGTGGGCGTTGTTGGCAGTGAAGGTCTCTGAACCCAGACTTGAAGCAGCCTTCCCATCTCTATCCACTTGCCCACACACCTTCTTCTCCCATGAGCTCAGTTTCTGAAAGCTCCAGGTCACTGATTTTTCTGTCTACCGTGTCCCGAGGGCCCTCATCCTGGGCGAAAGAAAGACAGTTTGATCCAGGGCAGGACAAGAGTGACATCCAGGCCTCAGGGAACTGAGTTACGAGGAACCAGAGGGGCCAAGTGGGGCATCTCTGGGGCTCTAGGTTGTGGGTAGGTAGGAGGTAAGGCAGAAAGCCACTTACCTCTCGCCTGCTGGATAGGGGGCAGTAGAAGAAGTAGTGGGGATTGGAGGGCACTGTGCGGAAGTGAAGCCCACTGATCTCCAGGAATTTCTCCTATTTGGGGGTTAGGAGAGGCTATCATGTCAGCCACCCTCAGCAGACCTACCCTATAACAGACCCCTAGGAGAAGAGTGCTGTCCCCACACAGGCAGGGCAGCATCCCCTTCTCCCCTTACTGTGCTCCATACCTGGATGAGGCTATGAAGGGCATCATGTGCCTCTCCTCTGAGCTGGCAGACATCTGTCAGAGAGATCTCCGGGCCAGGGTCTGAATGGCCAGGGACACGGGTGCTCGGAAACTCGGGCTCACTTAGGTCTTCAGTCTCTATGCTGAGTGGTTGGGAGTGGAAGTGTTAAGAATCACCAAGTTCTAGAGGAGCCTGTTTCCAGCTTCAAGAGGCACACATGTGTCTTTGTCTCTAGGAAGGGTCTTAGTATGGGCCGGGGAAGAGGCAGGAAGAACCAACCCGCCCATCTGGGCTCGAACCTCCACCTTTCCTCATGGCCGGACAGTCTGTGAAACAGAGGAGTGACTTCCAGATTCCTGGAGGGTGCTATCACTCATCGTGGTTGGAGAACCCAGATGGAGAAGCAAGGTTTGGTGGGAAGAAAATGCATCCTTCGGGAGGTGGGGTGAAAGGTGGGGGCTCCAGAGCTCCTGGGAGGGAGATGTGGGCTGGAGTCGCCACGAACTCATTCCTTTGCCTCTCTTCCCCAATCTAGCACCCAGCAGGGGCCAGGCAAGACGCTCTTCTTTCCCTCAAGAGGGCCCTGCTAGGTCCTAAGGTGATCTGGGGACTCAGCAGGGGACAATAGTTTTTGCCTCTTCGAGACTCAGATTAGTTTGGGATTATTACCACTGCAAGAGTGTTCTCCGAAGCTTTCACTTTCACTGATGGCAACTGGGAATTCCCTACCCCGACCCAGCTGGATAGGCCACACTTGAACAGGACACTGGAGAGTCAGGTAGGGAGATGGAGAACTGTGGGGACTGCTACCCATGCCAAACGGGAGAGAGAAGCCGCTTGGAGAATGAACCAGCCAGTGACAGCACTATCTCTCTGCTGCTCCCTGGTGCGGCCACCCGCTGGAGTGGAAGCTCCGTGCTCACAGGGGCTTTGTCTGTGTGCCACCTGAAACTCGTTCACGGACATTCCTCACCTGGACTCAGAAGCCAAGACAGCTCGTTCCCGAGGCTCAGGGCCTTCCTCGATGCTGCTACTGAACAGCCCGGGGCTGAGAGGGCCAGGGCTTGGAGGTGCATGAGGCAAACCCCGCGTGTGGCCACATAATGTGAGCAGAAAAGGAGTGATGTCGACTTCTTGGAGGAGCTCCTCACAGGCATCTACTGCGATCAGCAAGTCCTGGGAGGCCACGTTCTGTGCCTGCTGCAGGCTCCGGAACAGCCCTGGTGGAGCAGGAGGGGACGTGAGGGCCAAGCTCTGGAACGACCTCCGCAGCCCCTGTCCGTACTCCTGTCCTCCCTGGAGCTCCCTCACAAGGCCGCTCACCACGGACATAGCACCGCTGTGCATGCTCCTGCAGTAAGGCACAATGGTTGGCTGCCTCCTTGTTCCTGGGCTCCATCCAGGCAGAGGGAGCGGAGGGCTGGTGGAGGAACTGAGTCCTGCGAGTGGGAGGGAACAGCAAGCTGGGCCCGCTTGCCCAAATGACATCTCAGACACACCATGCTGCAATGGACCATTCACTGCCTCCTACTGAATGGATCCAGGGCCTGGCGAGTCAACTGACTTGCTGAAGGGGGCCCGGTAAGAAGTTCCTGCCGTTGACCATCAACATGGCTGTCCACAAGCGAGGGGCAACCCCGCTTGGCTAAGGGAGGACCTAGGCCAACACTGAGGGCACTCACCGGAAGATGAGGTCTTGGGGTGCCGGAGGGGGCTGTGTGCCAACCATCTGCTCCCGCAGAGCCTCCAGGGCACAGCTATAGATGTAGACAGGACACCGGGGCCGGGGAGCCTCCGCGCACTCTGCCTGTGGGAGCTGACGCCCCGTGTAAGCCTGGAAGTCTCGACGAAAGGCTAAGTTCAGTTCTCCTGGGTTCTGGGCACTGTCTGGGGAAGAGGGGTCATATGCTCTTCAATCCCTTTATGTGTTCCCATTCCTGCTCCTGCTGAAACGACTTTAGCAGCCTTACCACTGGCTGGGGTGACACTGAGGACAGGGATCTGGGCCTTGGCAGTCCTGGCCCCAGGTCCTCCCAGATCTTTCAGGCTGGGAGCCCCGCTCCAATCCCCGCAGTTAGGCTTTGTCTCCTCCTGAGAGGGTCCCTCCAGGTCATAGGCAGCCAGAAGCTGGACATCTAAGGAAGAAGAGAGACACAAATCAGAGTTGCCTGGTGGGCCACTGAGGGAGGTCAGAGGTTGCTTCTGAAGGGGTTGGTGAGGGGCCTCCAGTTGGTACCTGAGAAGGTGGCCGGCAGGAAAGTCAGAAACACATGCTGGGGGTTCACAAGCCTTGCATAGCAGTGCCACTGAGGGCACTGTGTGGAGGGCACAGGCTTGAGCGCGTCCGGAGGGCCTGCACTCTGTGAGAGACACTAATCAGAGCAACCGACCAGGGGGCATCCAACCCACTCCCTTCCTCCACCCTGGAGTCCACTCCCGTGTAGCCCAGCCCTCGGAGAACACGCAGTGACAGTGTCCCGTCACTGGCAGGAGGCACTCAGGATGAAGGGTGACGGGAGGTGGTGGCAGATGGAGACAGCATGAGAGTTGAAGGAGAGGATCAGTGCTGACCAGAGCGGGAAGAGAGGCGTCTCCAGTGCCCTGGGCGCCGCTGACTGCCTGATCCTTCAGGACCCCTGGGCTCCCCGCTCGTGGCCCCTGTGGACCTACAATGGGGTTAGAGACAGTGGAGGAAGTCAGGGCCCGCAGAGAGGCAGAGGTGAGGGGACAAGAAGGAGCACAAGACAGAATCACCAAAGACAGAAACCACCCTGTGGGCTGGGGGCAAAGGGCTGGGCCCATCCCGATTAGGAAAAAGGCGGAGGCTCACTTGGCCCAGGGCGCGTCCACCACAGCACTGCACTGAAGAACGTGGCTTGGTCAGCGGCAGTCAGCGGGATCTCCCGGTCACTTAGCTCCTGCCCCAGGCAGCTGTGCAGCAGGCACAGCACCATGTCGTTGGCGGGACAGGGCCCCTCGGCAGGAGGGCCTCCCTCTGGCTCTGCCCGACACACACTCTGCTCAGCACCAAGAGCCTCCTGCTGCCCCGTGCCCCGTCCCGCCCCCCGCTCAGCCCTGACCAGAGCCCCTTCTGTAGCATCTAAGCCTCCTCCTGCCCCTATCACGCATCTGCTGGTCAGCAGACTCATCTGCTCTCCTGTCCCATGTCCTGGTCTGGCTGGCCCTCTACCTGCGGGCTGAGTGAGTACAAAGTTAACCACCTCTGGAAAGCAGAAGGAAGAACATCTGGATCTCTTGGCATTGAGGCAACAATCCCATCAGGTCAAAATGGAAAGGGATCTCGTGGACACAGGTGTCCCCTCCCTGGCCCAAACCTAGGAAGGAGGGAAGCCATGACACCCAGTGAGACCCAGCTTCCCTGTCTGAGGTTGCCCTCATCCCACCGACTCTCCTGCTCCACTCCAGGGGACCCTTGCCCACTGACCATCAGAGACTCTGGGCTCTGGGGGTAGAGGACTCCATTCCTTGCTCTGGCATAGCTGGATAAGGTATTCAAAGCTGAGCATGGAGCCTATGCAGGCGGCATCCCGGGGGTGGAGCTAGGAGAGGCACAATGGTGGTCAGCATCAGCAACTCCTAGTGAAACCCCCAGGCCTCCAGCTCTCGAGCAAGCCCACAGCCCCAGGTATTAAAGCGGATGGCGCCCAACCCAGTGAGGAATGGGGGGACCTCTGAAGTCACTCACAGCTCGAGGGATCTCAGAATATGTCAGGTCCCGGAGGTGCTTCCAGCTCTCAGGGCCGGGCCCCACTCGCCCATACTGCGGCTCCACCCATACCTCGGTGACCAGATTGAGTTCAGAGTCTCCCTCCAGGGCCTCCACTTCCACATCATTATCATCGTCTGTTGAGAAACTGAAGGAGGAAGGGCCCTGAGCCTGGGGGAGAGGAGAGGTCAGCCACACCTGTATGGCAGTGAGTGAGTCCACAGGGGACAGGAAGGCGGCAGGCACACAGGACAGCCACAAGCTGCATGTGGTCATTGCAGACCTGCGTCTGCCCAATGAAGCTTTGGGTGTGGGAGACGGAACCTCGGAGGACAGCAGGGAGAAGGGAGGTGGCGAGGCGGCTCTCACCTGTCTTTGGTGGAGGTAGAGTGTGGTGGGAAGAGGATATACTGGACGACACACGTGTGCCTCTCCTCGGCGGCAGCCTGCCCGGCAGGCTCATTCTGCAGGTAGGGTGGGACAGCCGAGGCCAAGTCCAGTCAGGGTGGAGGTCTGGCCTGGCCCAGCTCTGGCCTCGCTTCAGTCCCCGGGCCACACCGTCCTGGGACTGGCCTCAGGCTTGGGTCCTCTGTGAGGCTATTTCCAGCAGATCCAGCCCAGGTCAGAGGCAAGTGTCCTGGGATGACCACAGACCTTGGCAGGGAGGGCACACACCTGAACTGGAAGCTCCAGGACCATGTTGATGATTCCTTCCCCACTGCAGGCGAAGTGGAACCCTTCAGAGAGTCGGACTCTGAAGCCCCACAAAGGCGGGGCGGAGACAGGATGGATGGGACGGGAAAGACATTCAGAATATATCTCCTCTCCCCACACCCGTCTCCACTTTTAGCAGCAGTCAAGGCAGACCTGTCGACTATTTGCTGCTCAGACTACTGGTCGTCGTCCCGCCCCGCCCCATCCCCTCCGTTCAGTCTAACAGGCCCAAGAGGACCAGAAGCCCAAACGCAAAGAGGGGAAGAGAAGGCAGGGGGCGTGCTGCTCTACGGTGGGATACTAAGGGTATCAGCCGCAGCAGACTGGTGCTTTGAAAGGGGCAGTGCCTGACTTGGGCTTCCTGCTAGTGTCCAAACCCAGAGCTTACACCCACTCTCTCCCCGCCCCCCGGGGCCTGGCAGGCTCGGGTGGCATACTCAGTGAGGACGGAGAGGAGCTGGGCGATGGCACTGAGTGGCAGTGCAGGGGCCAGTCCTGAGGGGACACTCCAGAGCCAACGCTGATGGTAGAGGTAGCGGGACAGCGACGCGAGGCTAGAAGAGGCGGAGCGGCCTGACACCAAGGGCAGTGGTCCCGGTGGCTCCAGCGTCAGCAGGAAGGGGGCCCGGTAGTCCACGGGCAGCTTCTCATACCTGGGACACGGGACGCGCCCAGCTGGTCTACTGGCCCGCTAAGCCACACCAGTCGCGCTGCTGGTCCCACCCGCAGCTCCTATGCCAACCTGATGAGCAGCTTGTCCAGGGGCTTATGCAGGACCACAAGGCAGGGCCGGTCAGACAGGGCTTGCTGAGGCCCCAGCACTGGGGGGGACTTGGAGGGAGAGCTAGCCCCAGCAGTGCCCCCCAGTCCTTTTCGTTTCACCTTGGGTGTTGGCTCCTTGCTCTGCACCCGGTGAGGGAAACGCAGCCGCAGGATCTCGTCTCGCAAGCCTGACACAATCTGAGAGAAAACATGATCTCCTACGGTTCAGGGAGAAGGGGCCCACAGACACGGTGAGAAGGCTCTGCTCTAAGCCTTGCTTGCGCAGGAGGTCCCGGCCCTGTGGGGTCTAGGGAGGAGGCATCTAAACTCAAGGGCTCCTTGGTCTGGGAGTCAGGGCCCAGCTCACCTTGTGCCGGGCCTGTGCTGGTGTGCCAATGGGAAAACCCAGGCGCAGGACCATGCACGGGGCCTTGGAAATGATGCGGATCATGTAGAAAGAGAAGGGGGGCTGGTCTGGGGCACTGGGGAGAAATGGGAGTCAGTGAGCAGCTCTCGGTTGGAAGTAAATGGGTTTGGAGGAAGCAGGGATGAGGTTTGAGGCTGGAAGAGAGGTGCAGGATAAGGTGGCGGGGGAACATCACTGCTCACCTGGAGAGGAGCTTCACATAGGAATAGCCCTCAACCAGCACAAAGCTGCTCCAATCTCGAAGCAGGGAGGTCAGCGAGGAGTGGGAGATCCTGCACTGGACAGTGCTATAGCGCCCGTTACTGCCCGGTGTGTGCAAGTGCTTGGGGATTGGTCTGTAAAGAGGGGTGCGCATTGCCATCAGCCCCAATCTTGGAGGAAACAGAATGCTACCTCTCCTTTTTAGGCCCCAAGGATCTGGGACTGCTGAGCAGACCAGGCAAGGATCAAAGCTTTTCTTCGGCCAAAGTTAGTAAGGGCTCATTTCGGCTCCCCCTCCCCACCATGCTCCATCCCCTCTCTCCTGCTCCCTGTCTCAACTACGGCCTTGGGAGGATACGCACGTGTCATGCTCCAAGAGCAGCACCAGGCGATGCATGTGCAGCCAGCGCTGCCACGAGTTGGTATCCATGGACAGCACTGGCTTCCAGTAGGCAGCAAACTGGGCGTGGGAGGAGTCGGAACCACTGTGCTGCAGGGAGAGCACCTGGGGGCAGGAAGGACAGCCCTCTAGAAGCGTGGGTGGGGAACCAGGGCACAAACTCCAAGCAGCAGGGAGCCATGGGTTCAGTGGGTTGCAGACGTCAGTGGGTTAGAGGAACCTATAGCCTAACCTGGGACAGAGGCAAAACTGGCTTCTAATACCAGGCTAGATGAGGATGCTTGGGCCCAGGGGCTGACTGTGAAGCCCTCTAAAGCGGAATCCAGGCAAAAGATGGAACTTGTCCTGCTTCTAGCACTGACTTTGGAGGAAGGCCACTAGGGGGCTGGCAGAACCTCAAGATGAGGCCACTTGACACTAGCCTAAGTCCCTGCCCATCAGTGCTGGGCTGATTACCACCGGCTGGCTATGGAGAAAGTACAGGACAAAGGAAGCCCCAGTCTTCAGGAAGTTCATGGTGGCTGGCAGTGGTGGCAATGGGGAGAGGACAGAGTATGCCATGTGAGGGGGTGAGGGTCCTGCAGCCTGTTGGAGGCCACCAACTGGTCATTCCACAAATCTTTTATCTCTGACATTCACAGTCTACTGAGAGTCATCACAGCCTCCCTCTATGTAAGCCAATTCCTCCCCGAGGGTCTTTGCAGGTGGGATAATTGTTCTCAAAGCTAAAGCACAGGGTTCTGGTTTGAGTGAATCAGACTTGAGAAAGAAGGGAAAAGAAGGTGGTTCTAGATGAAACAAAACTAATCCTCGGACACCTGCAATAGAACTGAGGTCACCAATAGGGAACAGGATGGGGGATGGTGGGTTGGGGGAGGGGATAAGTGGTGGCAGAGCCCACTGGACAATGGTGAAGAACACTTGGTGCCTTGGAGGAGGCCAGGGAGTGTTGACGGATATCCAAGGAATGGGGAAACTGCACATACGGGGAACCTATACATATGTATTGATTTTAATATGTAAAATCAAAGTCACAATAAAATACTAAAAAGATAAGAAAATAAAAAGGAGATAAAAAGGTGATTTTGTGCTCCAGATGCTGTCCAACGCGAGACCGGGCAGGCATGCAGCGGGGACAGCAAAGCACTGGGTCACTCACCGGCGTGCTGGAGCCGGGAGGGATGTAGAAGAGCGGCACGCCGCTCTTGGTGCTGTCAGGAAGCGTGAAGTGCTCCGGGACTGAAGAGAAGGACTGGAGGTGGGCCAGCATCTGGTCTGTCTGGTTGATGCTGTAGGACATGGGCCAGCTGAGCCACACTGAACTGGTGGGGGAGGAGGGGAGCCCCCGGGGGACATGGGACCCTGGACACCAGCCTGGGGCTCCAGGGGACCCTCCGGCTCCCAACTTCACATGCATGTCCCTCCACACAGTTCACTGGGCGGTGGACTTCCTCACCTCTGCAGTGTGTTCCAGAACCGCCGGATAACGTGAGTACGATACAACGAGCGAATAGGTTGCCTGAGCGCACAGGACACGTCATGAAGAATGTCATAACCACCTTCCATTGTCACTTCCACCCGTGTTCCGTGAGGGCCCTCGGGCTCCAGGGGCCAGGGCGCAACCGCCACATACTCGATGCGCATGTTGTGTTTCCACAGCAGCACCAGCTTCACCTCCAGCTGGGACCCTCCTTCAGGGGACAGGAGGGTTGGTGACAGGCAGAAGGCACAGGACTCCGGGCCTTGGACTGAGTCCTATCTGAACACCCACCTGGTCAAAGGTCCCAAGCAAGATCTCAGGCCCGAGGCCTGCCAACTGACACAAATGGAAAACAAAACCAAGTTTAGGAGGACACACTATCCTCAGCTGATTGACTTTGGACAAAGGAGAAGAAACTGAAAATCTAAATGTGAATGAGAACTAAGCCCTGAAGAGAAGTCAGAACCCACTTATCTCAAAAGATAAGCCTTCACCGTTTACTGTGACTCTCTTTCATGTGTGACATGTGTGTCCTTTGCTTTGTTTAAGAGGTCCTCCAGCATGCAAAAGTGTGAGACCGGTGGGGTCGAGCAGGGTTTACTGACCCTTACCTTTGGCCAGTGTGACCTCTCGGACGCTGTAGCCCTCTCGTAGCCGTACGGAAACAGTGCTGACCAAGTCGGCCGGCACCTCCTTCTCTGTGTGCTTTTTCCTGCGCAGGGCCAGGGCAGGGTTGCTGCTTGCAGAGACCAGGTGCTCATTAAACAGGCGGTGTTGAGAGCCTAGAGCCCAGTGAGGACAGGGAAGGGACAGTGGTCATCCTTTAGCTGAGATTCATGGGAAGGGACCACACTGCAATCATGGGGCATGGAAGTGTCAGAGTAGTTGGTCCTAGCTCTATTGTCAGTCCCCTGGGCCCCAACCCAAGTGATTCCTGCATGTTGCTGGGCCTCGTCTCTGGCCGCCCCTCTGCAAACCCACCCAATCTGCCTCTCACCGCAGTAATATTCCGGGTTCAGGGCTTCGCCACTGCGCAGAAAGGAGTAGAGCAGGAATGCCCGGTGGTAGACAGTCAGACCGAGGTTGCCAGGCTCAGGCTCAGGACAAGTGGACAGGTAGGAGCCAAACGTTGCCATAGCAATGAACTTCATCAATTCCACGTTGGGCACATAGCCAAAACTGCAGTCATACGAGTAAACTCCTCCCACCTGAGAAAGTGAGTAATTACAGACCTAAGTGTGTGGTCCTTAAGTTTAAAATACTTACTAACTGGCTTTGTAAAGAAAATGTTTGCAGACCTACTCAGGATGTTTCATTCAATTCCCTGACTTCTGTTTCTTAACTCTCACTTTCAGGAATGTTTTCTATTCCACTCATCTGTCTGCAGGCTACACCGGCTCTTGGCTTCACCTAAAACAGTTTCATCTCGCAGTTTCAGCTGCTACACCCTACCAACTGAGAACAAGTGCTCTCTGGGCCTGTCCATCCCCTTTCTCCTGCTGCTCTGTGACTTCCTGGAGGCAGTGAGACCTTGAACTCCTGCCTGCTTCAAGTTTATTCACATCCCTTTCACCATTCTTCTCACCAGGACTGGACCCTATCTTCAAGCAACTTCATAAGCACCATTCTCAACTCCCCGGCCCTTTTCATTATTTTTTTGCTTCCATCTCAAAACCCCAATGAGGATCACAACTTCTATACCAGGATCCCACATGGAAAACACTACACAGTTGTGTAAGGGTTGTGTTGACACATCAGAACATGACATCCAGTCCAGTCAGTTCTTCAGGGCTGTCTTGAAAACTGTCCTGACTTCCCAGCTCTGGTCTCTGCCTCACAGGACTCATCTTCACTTTACACTTCAGAGAGAAGAGGCCTTGGTAGGCTTTCTCTACATGTTGATTTCTATCTCTCTCTTCTCACAGAGAACTGATACTCTTGCTCCAAGAGTCCCTCACTCTTTCTCGAGCCAGTGGCCTCCTATTTAGGGCTCTCCTCCAGCAGGCTTCCTTTACTTTTTCTTATTTTCAAACTCTCTTCATCATGACGCCTTAGAAACACTTTTAAAGTCTCTAGCTTAAGAGATAACATCAAACAGAACAAACCCTTCTTCTGTCCAGTGTTTTCTTCTGGTCCCTGCGTCTCTCTCACCTAAACAACCTATGTCAACACTTGCCACTACGTCATTCTCTTCTAGTCGTGCTTCAGGGCATTGTAATCATGTTCTTTGCCACCCCTCCACTGAAATGGCCTGGAAAAGATTCCTGTGACCAAGTCCAAAAGGAACTTTTCATTTACATTATTTTACATCATTTTACCCCACACTGCTACCTAACCCTTTCTTCCCCAAACTGATTTCTCCCCGCCAGAATGTCCTGGTTATTATCTGATTATTTCCCTTCACTCTTTGCCTGGCCCTCTTCCTATAAAAGACCTTGAAATGCTGCTGTCCTCAGTTTCTTCAGGGACCCTCTTCTCTTCTCAGTTACCAGCTGTAGGCTGACAAATGCTATTCTCAACTAGTGCTTTCTCTTGAGTATCGGATCTGTACATCCCACTGCATCGTCTCACCCAATCACGTAGGTACCAGCATAATCTCCATTTGCAAATGAATCTGACCAAGAAGTGCAGTGATGTGCCCAACATCACACAGCCAGCAGGACCGAGGCCAGGCATGTCTGACTCTAAGGGCAACGTTCGTCATTGCCACCCTGTGGGTCCACAGGCACCTCCAACGCCCCAGGCACAATCTTGGATTCACCGTCTTGTCCTCACTCCATCTCAACTGATTTTCTTCTTGTTTGCTCTGCCAGCTCTCTGTCATCATTGAAATCAAACATGGTGACATACTTAATTCCCCTTTCCCTTACTTCTCCCACATCTTGCTAAGCATACCATGGTGAGTCTTCCTTTTTATTTTCTCAATCCTGTGCCCTTCTCCCTAACCCTTAATTATGTGGGGTCATTTAAGCCCTGATCCTCTCTCACCTCACCACTGAAATTAATAGCCTCCCCGTCTCCACTCCTGTCCTGTCCTTCAGGTAGCATCGATAGTAACTGTACCAAATACAACCAATCAGTGATTTTCCTTTGATATCCTTATCATCCAGAATTATGCTGAAATTCTTAACACAAAAGAACCGACTTTTCATGCCCTGGGCTGTACCTGCCCTCCAGCCTTGTTCCTCACAGTTCTTTATCTCCTACCCTTCAGCCCATTAGTTCAAACTGTCTGTAGTTCCCTGGTATATCCTCAGGGAACCCTATTCCTTCCTTTTCTTAAGCTAGTGTGAGCCTGATGCTTGACGCCAAAACATTAATAACTAGGGGAGGTGGGCACTGACTGGCTGATTTCAAATTCTACATTATTTTTACTAAAACATCCTGGTTCCCACATCCTAAGGAAAGAGGACAAAGATGAGAGTTCTCTCCTCCCACTGCCATCTACCCTGTTCTAGATATGACATCTCTGCCCGCCACACACACACGCAACTGTCATAGGTCTTCCCTAGGAAATCCCACCCACAAAAAGTAACCAGCCACCTTCAATTTTGTGAGATAATGTACCTTCCTCTTCTTCCCTACAAAGTCCTCACCTGCACAAAGGAACAAGCCACAGTGCCACTGCGAAGCTGGTTCAGCAGTGTCTCACAGACAGCAACGTCAGGGACACTGGTCACCCCATCTGTGATCACAATGATACCTGGAGTAGGAAATACCAGATTCAGACCTGGGAACACTGACTGGCTTGAAGTCACTGGGAGGCATCTGTATGTGCTAATCAGTGTTTCATAGTCCTCGAAGATCTTTCCTTTGCCCCTTCCCTGAGCCTCTTCCTCTTGGTGCTGGGTCCCAGTCTCTTCCGTAGTGACATCCTTGGAGCTCCATTCTTCTCACTAGGGTCCCCGATGACTCTCAGAGCTGGGGCTAGTTGTGATCTCCATTAACACACACTCACCTTTTATAAACAAGGAAACACACCTTCTTCCCTGGGGCCTACTGCTTCCCCCTGGAACCTCTATCTTTGCTGACAATGGCTCTCCACCCCTCTTGAATCCCACTGCCCCATCCCCCAACACCATTTGTACTGACCTGCACTGGAGTTGGAGGGCAGCAACTGCAATGCCAAGATGCCCTGACGGATCATACTGACCAGCCCAAGGTCTGCCGTCACCATGGAGACTCCCACTTTCCGACCTGGGGGCTCCCCTGAGTCTGGGGACTGGTCCTCTGCCTGGCCCAAGTTACAGAAAAGATAGGATGGAACATGTGGTATCACTGCTCCATCCATCTCAAAGCCAGAATTTACAGCTCAGCTCTGCCTAGGCCAGAGAGCCCTAATCCCGAGACAGCTCCAATCTCTCTCGGATGCAGCTGAGTTCAGAGTGTGCCCTCTACCCCGATGTGTGCTCAGAGACTGACCTTCAGATGGACAGGGAGGTCAGCACCAGATGAAGCACCAGAATGTACTGGAGCAGGGCTTCCCCGACCTTTTGCCAAAAAGGTCTTTTCCATATTTTTATACTGTCATTATGAAATATTTAATACATGGATCAACCTTAAAGTCTTCAGACACACAGAACTGCCATATCCCTGGCTACTTCCAGGATATCCAAAGGAATGATGGAATACATTTTAATGAGTCCTAGCAGCATTATCCTGATGGCATAAGATACTAGCTAGAGATCAAAGTCGCCCCAATCACCTCTCAAATTCACTGGTGGGGAAGAGCCAGGACTGAAAAGACAGGCAAATGGCCTTCGCATTCTCTCGGGAGGAATTTGTGTATGGGGTGTGTCTGAGTAACAGGAAGCCTATGGCGTACTCACTCTGCCATGGCTCTTTGCCCTTTCTCCTGCCCTCTTTTCTCTCTGTATTCAGCTTGGCCCTCCTGAGCCTCAGGAGCCCCTCCATGTGGCCTCCAGCCATCCCTCACGTACCTGGCTCTGGGGGTCACACTGCTGCCGCAGCATGGTGGCCACCCTATCCTCAAAGAGGCATAGCTGCTCATAAACCTGCTGCAGAAACACCTCCCGCTGAGAAGGGTCCAGAAGGCAGCCCTGTACCAGCACCTGAAAAGCACCCGGGAAAGATGGAGACATGAAGGTTGGGGATGACATTGAACACTATCCAGAATTATTCTCCACAGCTCCCTCGAGGTGACTCTGACTTTTCATCCAACTAGGATCAAAGATAGCCTCCTGCAGTCAGTTCCTCCCTTATCAGAAGATCTACTCCCTCAATCCCCAGTCCACCAGATCACTGCTGCGGGGGGCCCCCAAGTCATTAGTGACCTAAATCTGGGTCTTCCTCTGTTTATAGTCCTCCGCACTGGGCTTCCTCAAGTACCCGCATGGGGGCGCCATAAGATCTTCCAGCTCCTTCCATCTGGGGCTACCAGAAGCTGCCACACCTCAGTTGGCCAAGCCTTTTTGTTCTGACTGACACTTTCTAATTCGTATTGATTTTTAAGCCTTGCACACAGAGGCTGCTCCGGACTCTCTTTCTTAATCTCAAAATCTTATTCCCTCAATGACCATACCTTCCTTCCCTTTACCCTCTGCAGGTAATTCCTGGCCCCCTCTTCATAGATAAAGGAAACCTGCTAACAGGGGCACCTTGCTTACTGCCCTAACCCTGAGGGGGCATTGCTCTCCAAAGAACTGCAAAGGTCATTTGCTAGATGTTTACATGTGTTTGTGCTCTCGTCCTTTCTAGTGAAAAAAAATTCCTTTTCCTCCTCTTTTCCCTTAAAGTTCATCTCTCTCCACCTAACTCTAAACCTTCTGTGTGTCTGATATATTCATTCTTTCTCCATGAGGTTCCTTCCTTCTACTTTCAATATAAACAAGTGCCTCCATTCTAAGGATTCTATAAGGCCTGGTGGCCCCTGTGATGGCCCTTGGGCTCTTTTCTCTCCCTCTTCATCAGATCCCTACACTTGTCTCACATGCGCACTTCTTCCCAACCCCGGCCCTTCTGTGCAACGATGCCATGCCCGACTCAGAACTGAGCAAGTATGGGAGGTAGCCCAGAGGGAGGAGAGGGGACTCTAGACCGCTCTGAAGAAAAACAGACTCAGAGAACTGCAGGAGCTGGTGTTGTAAAAGGGTGAGAAAGACGTTTACAGCCATACTGCTTGGAAGAGTGAAAACTGGGACAACCCAAATGTCCAACAAAAAGGGTTTAGCTAAATATAGAGATAAAACATGCTAAAGTATGAAGTCAGGCATTAATTTAAAAATCATGTTTCCCCGAGAATCTTTCGTGACATGGGAAAATGTCCACATTATACACTTAAAAAGCAAGACATAAAGCTGATGACCTGGAATGAGGCTGATGCTTCTCCTCTCTTTTGATAAAGGGAGGTGGTAAGGAAGGATGAACACAGACTCAAAAAAACAAGAAGGAAATTCCTAAAATGTTAACAGCAATTATCTCTGGGTGGTGTGGGATTGGTGAGTTTTGTTTTTCTTCACATTTTCTGTATTTTTCATATCTCTTTTAATAGACATGTATTCTAAAAGTGCTTTAATTAAAAATTTCTTTTAATATCAACAGAATACATCTTGAGGGAGCTAGAGAGACAATGAGGAAGCTGGCTCAGGGCTGACAAGGGGCCCTGGTGGCTTAACTAAGTCCTCTCTTTGCTCCACAGTGGCCATACCTGTTCAGATTCCCTCCCTTCCCTCATACTGCAGTAATGCCTGTTCTACCTATTTCCATTTTCAGTCCCCTAATCTATCTTCCACATGGGCCACAAACAAGGGTGATTTTCCAAGTGTGCAGATCTGACCCTGCCCAATAAAATCTTCAACAGCTGCCTCTGGCGAACAGACTTAACAGCTAACATCTACACGTCTTCTCTGTGGCAGCCACTGTTTGATGTGCTTGACGTATACTAATTCAAACATCGTATGACATAGACACTGTTAATATACCCATTGTGGAGAAAGGACGCAGATGCATAAAGAGGTGAAGTAACTTCCTCAAGGGCACAATCAGTAAGTGGTAGAGCCAGGAAGCAATACAAGTAGTGTGTGTCCAGGTCCAGCACCTTAGCTACCACTGAACTCCTCTGGGGAATAAATACAAGTCCTTAGCCATAACATTCGAGTCCTTTTCTGAGGACTTGGTAATAGTTGACTCATTGTCTCCAGGCTTTACTTTTACTAGCCAAGGCCTAGTAAGGGGAAGGCTTTAGTAAGTGATTGCTAAATGGTACCAAGTGTTATGTAATCACTTAATACTCAGCCTCCCACTTCCTGGGCCATCAGCACCTACAAAGCCCAGCCTCTGTCTGGGGATGCAGCCCACAACCAACAGTCCTAACAGCTGTATTAGGAGAGCGCTTCAAACCAGAGGAGTGGGCTGAGACCCAGGCATGCACCTGGGTGGTTGCGTATTTCAGACCCTCAGACACTGTCCCTTGCATCCCTGTCTCTCAAAGTTATTGGGCTAGCTCAGGGAATACTATAACCATCGGGGCAGTTTCAGGATAAGCTCCTATCAATGAGTTGAAGGCAGTTAAGAGCAGAGGAGGGGAAACTGGGCCAATGCTTATCTAAACTAAAAACAGATATTCTAGTAACAGACTTGGCCGTACTCCAAAAGGAATGTCTTGTGACAGCCTGCTTGGGTGTTGGACAAGCCCTGTAACTATCTGTAAGGCCAGCACCACAACCTGCACTTCACGGGGCCCGCAGAAAAAGATGACCCTCTCTGTCTTTGGAAGAAATTATGTTTCTGGGTATTTGTTATATTTCAAAACCATAAAACTATTCCAAAAGTCCATCTCCTGGTGGGGTGGGGCGTAATGTCCTGAGTCAAGACACCAACACGTCTTCTGATGGAACTAAAGAGGGAAGCGGAAACAGAGAAAATAGACATTGATGGTCAGAACCAGAGACTTACAGGAGTGAGATGCATTTGTCAAACCAATGCTAACTGATATAAAGTTTATGAGAGGGTTGTTCAAGAACAGAGACACTGATTTTTCTCAAGAGGAGAGAAACTTAGAGATGAGGCAAAAACACAGCAGAGCTGTGTGCTTTGGGTCTGGACAACAGAGATGGGATGGAAATGTGATCAGCAGACCATCGGAAATTCTGTCTGAGGGTACAAACTTGGAGAAAGGATGCAATACCTGGTGGGACTGTAGACCAATGATTGAGGAATAGGCCTGGATGGTTACGTAGATCTCAGGCTGGAAGTCGATGCAAGAGCCAGGCACTCGGAATGGCCGAAGCAGCCCACCCAGGCAGCGGGAGAGGGCATGGAAAACTTCATCAAACAAGATCTCCCCTGTGGCATCGTCCTGAGGGCAATGCAGAGAGAGAGTTCTCAAGTGTGACTGAAGGCAGCCTGAGCACAGGGGAGAAACAGCTTGCAGGCATCAGTGGGACTCTCATCTTAAGGTGCCACAACCCAGACACAGTGACACAGATGGAATGGGATCTGCCCAAAACACCCAACGTTCCCTTACAAGCCCATCTCCTCTCCATCGTGGTAGGCTGTGATGTTTCACTTCCCTCCAGGACTCTCCCTCCCCTCCACACCTGCCCCCACCCTCTCTTCCCTCTGTCTATCCCCAGCCCTTACCACGATGCCAGTAGATGGGCTAAGGTCCAGCTCAATGACAAATCGATACTGCCAAGCCAGGAAGGTAACCCGGGTGGAAGGTACGAGGAGGAATGGCCTCGGGACCACTGGTTCATCTGGCTGCCACCCAGGGGGTAGGACACTGAGGACTTCCAACTCCTGCTCAGACTGAAGCTGACAATTAGGAGAGAAAAAGAGAGTCAGGAAAGAGTCACCCCTTTCTTTCCAGGACCTGACTTTCTTTCTTTCTTTTTTTTTTTTAGAGAGGAAGGGAAGAAAGAAGACAGATTAGTAATCTATTTTATTTATTTTGGCTTTTCCCCCACTGACCCCAGGCCTAAAACACAGGTCCTTGGACTTTACATCGTCTACACCCCAGTCATCTCAGCTGCCAGAGCCTCAATGGTGCAGCTGACTTCCTATATAAAAAATGACACACCGTTGGCTCTACTTCCTGCAACCCAACCATATGCCTTCTTCCCACTATAGGAAAATGTCTGTAATACAATGTCTCCCATGGAATCATCTTGTGGGCAGTCACTTGCCCCTCCTAGAATTAGATCTTTTAGCTTGTCCCCCCGTCCTGTCGACAGCACTCTCTTATAAAGCAGACCCTTCTGGCCTAGCCCCTCCCATCCTGATTCTGGGCTCACCAGCATGCCCTGAGGTGTGGCCTGCACAGTCTGATGCAGGTGATTGAGGAACCAAGCCAGGCGAACATTTCGGGAGATTCGATAATCCTTTTTCATCAACAGGAACACCTGCCCAGCTTCTTCCACCTAGGGATAGGGACATTAACAGATGTCTGAAAATTCACTGGGTTCTTAGAATACAACGATGACAGTGCAAGTAACTTGGCCAAGAAGCTCTGTAAGTGAAAGGCAAGTTTATTCCCACCTCCCTGCAACGAGTTCCCAAGGAATCAATTCTCAACTCTGTTCCCATTTGCCCTATATACATCCCCATATAGATGAAGCAACCTTTTCACATTCTTATGTTCATGTGAGTTTCTCCTATAAACTATAAACTCCTTGAGGGCAGGGATAGTGTTTTATTCTATTTCTGTTTCCCTGTGCTTAAAACGGAGCAGACACTCAATAATGCTAGACAGCTCCTGCTAATAAAATTGAAAACAGCAGGCAGTAAAGAAATCTTCCCTGAGTAAATGGTAATCCTCCCAAATACCTTAAAATCAAACTTCTGTGGGTCACAATCTCCCCAGCCAAGTCCTGTTCTTCTACTAAACAAGCCCTGTCAAACCTTGATTAAGGATGAGTTCTCCCTTCCCTACACATGTACCAGACCAGCTGTACTTTGACATAAAGAAACTTGTCACTTTACCAGTGGTGCCACCTTTAGCAGGTCTGTGCCAATCCTTCACTTCTCCCTGGTCAGCAACCCTCCCTATTTTCCTCAGTTTTCCAGTGGCTCAGCCCTCAGGTCCCAGCAGATAAACATGTCTGCTGTTTGACAGAGAAAATGAGGGTCAGCTGGTCTGAACTCCTGCAATGCTTCTTTTAGATTAATCACTAACTGTAACATCGCTCGACTTCCTCACTCTTCCGATCACATACCTTCTGTTCTAGAAAACCTGCAAATTTCTCCTTTCTGTGTCCCTGGCTAGTGAGAGGGGAAATGCCAAGGTGCAAGGAGTGAAGAGAGCTAGAGAAATGAAAAGAAGTCACTGAGAAATATGGTGCTGCAATGTTGAGAAAAGTAGTGTTGAAATACTTTTGTCCCCCAAACAGGGAAATATGAAGATCTCTCAAAATCCCTGCAAAAGCAATAATGACGGGTGCATGATGCCAGAGAACAGAGATGCAATCATCTTCTTTTTCAAGACAGAAGGCAAGGACAAAAAAATTATAGGAAGAGATACCGAGAAATGGCAGAGATGAAAGTAGAAGGCAAGAAGAGGGAGGGAACTCATACTGGCTGAACACCTAAAATATATTCACCAGGACACTGCAGAGGTTAGGGCAGAATTTCAGATTCAGACAGCCTCAGTCTGAATCCCAATGCAGTCACTTTTTAGCCTGTGATCTGTGATATCGTGGGAAAGGTACTTAAACTCGCTAAGCCTCGGTGTTCTCATTAGTAAAATGTTCTCCTCTATGATCCTTGGTCTTAGGGTGAGATACTCTCATAAATGAAGCAAGCTCTCCCTCAGGACTGACTGAACCGATGTGGGTGTGATATCAGTGACCATTCTTAACTGAGTTGACTATGCTGGGTCCCTGTCAAAGGGTCTTATCTAAAGAAGGATAAGTCGGGGATAAGTCGGGGCTCAGGGTATCATGAGGATGGGAAGGATATCCCACTTTAGCAGTTCTTTCTGTTTATCACTCTATCCCCAGAGCCCAGTGCAGTGCCTGGCACACAGGATGCTCAATCAAATGTTGCTAAATAAGTGAATTCACTGTATGCTCTAAGCAACACATACTTGACATTGAAACTCATAATCAGTACAATTCTTCTCAAGGTGAGATCATCTTAACAGGGGTCTGGGAACTATTTTCCCTGTTCTTCTTTCGTAGTTAAAGACACCCCCGCCTCCAATGCAGCTATGCATGCACACACTAAGGTAAGGAATTTGGCCTACGATGAGCCAAGGTTCAAATAGGGAGAGGAGTGTCCAAGGGTCAGCACCATAAGAACTGCTGGGGACACTTGTTAACTCCATCTTCTAGGACTGAAATCTTGACAATTCTGGGTTTGATAAATGAACCTGTCTTTGATTTCCTGCACTAAATTAGGTGTGTTAGGTATTTATAAAGCAGCCTACACTTCTTCGTAGCCTCTCCCACAGTTTGTAATGAAGAATTTGTGGACTTTGCGATGTTAGTTTCCCCTACAAGTCTAGCGAGGCAGGTTAGTGTATTGTCCTTTGCTGTGGCCCTAGCAAATAGCACAATGCCAGGACATACTAGGTTAAATAATATCTAAGTGAAAGTATGAATGAGGGAAATTGCTCTAATAAGCTATCCTAATTTTCTTCCATGTTCTTATTTACCAGTGATTCCTAACTTTTCATTTTTATTTACATCTGCTTAAAAAAATTTTGTTTTTCAAGAGTTCCGATCCTTCCTCATCTCCTTTATGGAAAAACTAACCTATTTTAATTGTTTGGATTTTTCTTTTGCTTCCATGAAAGTTGTTCTCCCCAAGATTTCACTAGAATGTTTGTTCCTGGTGTTATTTCCTTTACTATTGGAGAGCTCTGGTGTGAGTTCTGACTGATTTGTGTTAGGAGGGAAAAGATGTTATGGAGCGTGAGATTTGACAGCTGAGACTCTGCGCTTGAACTTTAATTTCTTTCTGAATATAAAACACTACCACCTATCCAGTGATGTGTGAAAACATTTTGTAAGTTCAAAGTGCTATATAAACAGACATATTAGTAGTAAGGAGGTGTTGCTTCTTTGAGTCTGGAAGAAGTTGCACTTCAGCTTCTTGCAATCATCCCCCATTTATTTAGAAATTTCTTCATATACTGAGCCGGATCTGACTTCTTGATATTATCTTGACCCATTCTTAAAATTTCTTGAAAATATCTAAGCAACTGTTGGCTTTATCACCTAAAACCACACAGGAAAATGGCACTCTGCCAAAGGAGAATCTATCAGATAGCTGATAACAGCCCTGCATCTCTGCTTCTCCATAATAAATATCTCCAGGTTCTTCAAGTATGCTTAGCTAGCAGGGTTGCAAGTTTCCTCACTCATTTTACACCTTAGCTCATTTAACTACAGATGAACTCCAGGTAGTCAACTTTTCAACTTAAAATGTGGAAGTCAGAATGAAACATCATATCCAGGTGAGGTCACAGATCACAGATTCAGAATCTCCTAACTTCCACTCTCTGGGGGAAGTGTCACTGTACTGCTAACTCAGTAAGCCTCCAGGACTTTCTCACTTGTACAGCTAAGACCCATCCCCCCATTCTGTCCTCATGCAGCTGGCTTTTGTAGACAAACACGATTATTCAATTAGACCTATTACAATGGGTAAATTTGGTCTGTTCTTCTACTGTGAAGTTTAGAGTGCAGTTCTGTCTTCTAGAAAATCTCTTTCTAGCTTACTCTCCCTGATAATTTGATCAGGATGCCATCAAGTCCTCATCCAAGACCATGAGAACAAAGGCAAGGTGTGCATGTATTCATTTGTCAGTCAGCAATCAGATAGAGAGCTTTCTGCATGCTAGGCACTAAGCCAGGTCTGAAAAATACAACAGAAAGCAAAAGAGGCATTCTCTGCTCTCACAAAATTGACCCTATAATGGGAGAAAATGAAATAATCACTCCAATTATTGTATTATAAACTGGGTAAGTTTGCCAAAGGATAAGAATGCGGTTCTACATGGCATACAGCAAAGTAACCCAGGCTAAAATGAAGGTTGAGCAGGGTTTATTGAGTGAGGGGGGAAAGTGGGATAAATTAGATGGGACGTATAGATGAGCACTGTGCTATTAGGAACTTTTTTCAGATTATTAGTTAGTAGGCTGCTTAATCCTACTACTGCTCAGCTTTCTTTGTGTCATGTTGTCTCAGTGGTTATTTTCAATGATGAAGTGACTATCTAAGATCAAACTGAAGTCTAATAAATACATTTATCAGTTCTTACAGAGTCCACCCTCTTGAAACCAGGAACACTTGCCTAACTCAAGCTTTCTTACGACAGCCGCCTTATACAATGTTCTTCAAAGACAACAACTACATTTCAAGACAATCTCTTAGTTCCTTTTACATTCAAAATATAATCGATCACAACCAGACTTGAGGATAAATTTAAGCAGCCGGAATAGAATTTTTCAGAGTGTGACCCAAGGATCAGCTATAGCAGAAGCACCTGAAGTGTTTACTGAAATGTGGATCCTTGACCACCAACCCCAGACCAATTGGATTAAGAGCCGACAGGACTCCAAAATCTACATGTAACAAGCTCCCCGAATGATTCTTCCACATTAATATTTGAGTATCCCTGAATTACACGTTTTCATCGCCTCTACACTGTTCAATTCCCCGATATTTAGTCCCTTTGAATCTGATGTGTATCACTCTTAGTCTGGCAAAGACAAAGCAGGGTTTTGGAGTCTGCAATCTGGATTCAAACTTGATTCTTCTACTTGCTAGCCTGGTGAGCTTCGACAGGTTAATTTTTTCAGGCCTCAGTTTCTTCATTGATTCCACATGGATAAGAATAGCTACTTCATGAGGATGTCGTTGCAATTAAACAGGAAGAGTCAGAACAATGATAGGGGAAGCCCATCATTCCTTAGGACTTTTATTGAGACCGACATATCATTTACAACAGGCTGAATGCAAACATTACCAGGCACTGCGCTGCATTACATGTATACCAGAATAAAGAAAACATTACCTGTCTCATGAGTTTGTTTTGGCACCTGTCTCTGTGTGGGGTTAAGGTATATTTTCTGAGCTTTTTTCAACTCTTGTACTATTTTCTACTAACAAATTTCCACACAATAATGTAGTTTTCCCCTTGAACTGACTGAAACCTTGTTACTACTTATGCCCAAATCCTGACCTTCCACCATGGTCTTATCCTCAGTCTTTTCCAGTCTCATCTCCTACCAATCTCCCCAAGTTAAGAGTGTGCTGTGTGGTGTTAGAGCACCTAGGGTCAAATATGGGTTCTGTTGCTTATTAGCTGTAAGATCTTGGTCAATTTCTTTGTGCCTTAGTTTCCTCATCAGGGATATAGGAATATAATAGCGCCTATTTTCATGGGGGATGTTTAGACTATTAGATGATACTCAGTAAGCACTCCACGTTGGCCATTCTCATTGGCAGACTGCATTTACAGTAGGTCTGGCTTCCCCTTAGTTCCCTGAAGGCTCTAAGCTCCCGCTCATCTCAAGATTTTCACTATCCCCTTTGTAATGAGCTCTGGCTCCTCTCATGACCAACTTGAACACATTCTTCAGGCTTAGATGTCATTCCTCTGAGAAGGCTTCCTGATCCACACGTCCCTCGCCACCTCTCAGCAAAGTAGGTTAAGAATCCTGGTAAACACTCAGACTCAGTCTGTATTTTTCCTTTGTAGCACTTATTATCATAATGCAGTCTGTTTACTCCAAGAAAATAGGCAATACGTTTACCTTACACCGCTTACAGCCACCTTGATATTTAGCACAATTCCGCGTCCACAGCAGCACTCAGAAAATATTTTAAGTATCTGACGAAGGAATGATTTCTTAAAGCTGACTACACCCTATCTTTGTCTCTGTCTCTGTCTCTCTCTCTCATAACGACTTCTAAAAAGAAGTCATTTTCTGGTGCCCAGGGGCAGAAACCTTTACTCCCTTTACATTCTGAGATACAATTTACAGAAATGCAAATCAATAACTTAACAAATGCTTAACTTTTGGCTGAGATTCAGGAGAATATGTCTTGACTCCAAGTTACTTTAGATCTGCACTGTTCAATAGGTAGTCACTATTATATGGGGTTACTGAGCAATAAAAATGTTGCTAATCCAAAATGAGGCGTGTTATAAGTGTAAAATACAAACCCGATTTTAAAGAATCGGTACTAAAAGAGAATACTAAATAGCTCATAATTTTAAATATTTATTACATGCTACAATGACAATATTTTGGGAAGAAGAGGTTAAAGAAAAATACTATTAAAATGAACTTCATGTTTCTTTTTATCTTCTTAAATGTGACTACCAGAAAGTTTACATCTGTGGCTTACATTATATTCTATTGGCTCGAGGTGTTCAAGACGTTGGTTTAAAAGGCATGTTGCATTTCCCCACAACAACCCTCCATTTCCTCGTGTTTTAAAGCATACTGAAACATACTGCAAATTCTCTCATGATTTTCCTGACTATTGTTATTTCGGATGCACAGACTATTCTACTACCCCCATGCACATGCCCGATTCTTTTAAATAAGGCAGTTTCCTAAACCATATTCATCACAGCAAATTCCAACGAACTGGAGACTTACTGTCCTGTGGCTATTTTATTATTTTGTGGTATAAACACTATGATTAAGAACAGATTTAGAGCCAGACTACTGTTTTGGGAGTCCTGGCTCTGCTGCTTACTAGTATCTTTGCTACTCTGTATCTCCTGTGACTCGGCTTCCTCAACTGAAAAATGGGGATGATGCTAGTTAGTGTCTACTTCATAGGGCTGAGAGCATTAACTGATAATGGCCAAGCGTTTAGAATGGTGCCTGGCAAGCAGTGAGCATCAAAGAAGTAATGACTGTTATTTGTGTCATTACAAACATCCCTCACCCTTCCAAACTACTCGTACATCCTGACACCTCTCCTATTGATGGTCTTCCAAATCGGAGAGAGAGAGATCTTCTGCTCAGACCCTTAGCACCCAGTGAATATCTAAGGTGCAGTTTCTGGTTTAGTACACGTGATCTTCAAAACACACCCTAAGGTCGGTATTTTATAAAAGTGAAAGTATCTAGGAAGTCAAAGACTCGCCCCATGTTGCAGTTAGCTAAATGGGAGGGCCAATATTGGGACGAGGTTCCACTGAGTCAAATGTCTTTGTTCTCATGAAAGCAAAGCTACTCTCCAAAAGAAGGAGCACTGGAACTGAATTCATTCGTGCTGTTCGGGGCATTCCAAGGTTTCAAAAAAAGCCGAAACCGGCAAAGTCAATCAATTGCCGAGCGGTACACAGAAACCGCAACAGAAACTCAATACAGGTTTTGTTAACATCATTCTTGGATCAAAGTGCCCGAGAGTACTGGAGTCGGCGACACGATGAAATTTCAGTAAACAAAACAAAGCGACGCGGTCCTCCTCTAGCACACATAGCGGACCTCAAAGGAGGATGCACTGTCAGGCCTTTGAGACTGGGCCGGTCCCTGGCCAGACCCGGAGGAGGCCACGGCCGCCTCTGGCCGCCGGACCCTCCCCCTGGGATCTCCGGGCCCAGCGTCGCGCCCGCCCAGCCCTCACCTCCGGCTCCCGGCGCTCCGAGGCCATCACCGCCCTGCCCCGCCGGCCCGGGCCAAAGATGCTGTTCCACTCGTGACCCCTGACCCGGGCGCTCGGACGAGACGGAAGCGGAAGTGAGTGGGAGGGCCAAGTTCTGGATTTCTGATTGGTGGACGCAGCCCTCTCAGCCTGACGCTACGTCTGGGAAACCCGAGGAGGAAGTCGTTGCCGCCGCCATGCAGGTGAAGCGTAGATGGGGGCGGTTGGCCGCTGGCTGACTTCTGGTAGCTGGCCCGAGAGTAGGCTGACCTAGGGAAGAGTGACGAGTTGGGCCTTGGAGGAAGGGGCAAAGCCCGCGGTTGACAGATCGGGGACGCGGGGGCGGGGCGAGGCCGACGGCAGAGGGAGCCGCTCGGATGAGTGCTGGGGTCAGAGCCCGGCTGGCTGGACCCCGAGACTGAGGTTCAAGTTGGGAGGCTGGAGGCAGCGCCGACTTACTGGGGGAGTGGGAGAGGGTCAGGTTGTCATTTGGGACGGTTCAGTTGCAGTCCACGGAAGAGGATTCAAGGAAGTAGTTCGTTGCCCCGACTCCTCCTGTTGGCTGCGGACCATAAGCGAGGATCTACAATTGGGGAGAAATCCGAGGGGTGAAGGAATTGTGGGGTCGCGGTAGCTGACAGCTAAACGAGTTGTAACCTGAGATCGTGGGTGGAACCTAGGATCCAGGTTCTTGTCCTGCACATCGTTGAATTTGCCAAGACCGCTTTGCATCATTCTTGTCCGCCTGGGCCAAACAGTTGTTAAGAATGAAGAAGGGAAGTAAAATTGGAGACCAGAGATGGAGAGGAAATGCCTCGCAGACTCCAGCATTTAACATTGTCTAGTGTTTAGGAGCGTGTGCATTTTTGTTGTTGTTTTTTCTTCTGTCACTTAGTTTCTTGCGCATTTGGTAGGCTGTAAATATTTATAAATTGAGCTTGTGAAAAGGGCATAGGAATGCTGGCACAGAGATAAAATGAGTGCAAATTAATTCAGCAAGGAGGAGTGGAAACAAAATTCTGAGGGCAAATGGCGGGGGGAGGGGCGGGTGTGTGTGACAGTAGTGGTGGAAGGCTGATATTCAGAGAAAGCTTCCTATTGTGTCATTGACAAGAACAGCCAGGCCTACAAGGTGGTTTCAATGACAGTGGAAGAAGACAAAGTATGCTGCAGAGGTGCACCAAAGATAATCACGCCCATGTGTCAGGTCTGCTAAACAGTTCTCAGAATAGTGTACATAATGACCTAAGACAGAAAAAGAGGCATGGATGAGCTGGTGATGAGAGGATGCAATCAGTTGTTGGAGAAATTGAGGTCAGATGGAGGGGTTGAAAAGTCTAAGAGTTGACATCTGTCTGTAACCCAAATACCAAAGATAGCAAACATCCTGATCTCCTATGCCAATTAAATCAAATACCCCTTGACTAGTGTGACACCCTGTCTTCCTGCCTTTTAAGACTCTGTATATCCTGTTCACACCCATTTGGGTAACCAACCGGTTCTTATTGGTGCAGAGGGAGGAGAAGCAGCTCGAGGCATCATTAGATGCACTGCTGAGTCAAGTAGGTGATCTGAAGAACTCACTGGGGAGCTTCATTTACAAGTTGGAGAACGAGTATGACCGGCTGACCTGGTAAGGTTCCATGGATGGTGGGGCAGGACATCCCGATGGAGGACATCTCCAGTGATGTAACCATTTATCAGTTTTTAAACATCTTTCAATTTTGAAAAGAGCTAGGTTCCCTAACATTTAACATGTTATGTTTGACTTAGGGCCTCTATGATTAGAAAGTAGAAAAATGTCCAGTTTCTCAACCCAGGTTATTTCTAGCTTTCAGTTCTCACCCTTTGACTTCTCAGGGAGGAGATCATCTCTCTCACTGGGTCCTTCCACGACAGTAGAAGTATAGAATTCATGGTGGATCTCTTGTCGCAGATAGCACTGCATCTTTTAGATCCAAGTGTGGAAGTGCGAATCTTATTTCCAGATTGGAAAGGAAGCTTTTACCCGGTTTTTGAATTTTTAATGACAATAATATAGCCATGGTTCCTATTTTGTCTCTATTGACATCATTCAGATAATAAACTGCCTTTTCCCCCTACATTGGTGCAAAAACCGAAAGTATATCCTTTCCTAATGCCACAATCCCTGTGAGTCAGCCTGGTTCCTTCCCAGTCCAGTCATAGGACTATGAGTCTTAGGGGGCGAGTCTGTGTATTCCTAGTATGAAGGACCACCTAGAGGAGGTGACTCTACCAGGGACAGTCTGACACTTTCTTATCACCACCAGGCCCTCTGTCCTGGACAGCTTTGCCTTGCTCTCTGGACAGTTGAATACTCTGAACAAGGTTTTGAAGCATGAAAAGACACCACTGTTCCGTAACCAAGTCATTATCCCTTTGGTGTTGTCCCCAGACCGAGATGAAGATCTCATGGTAAGAGGAGGAAAAGGGTACAGCTTGGGAAATTAAGTTCTTAGATGAGGACCGAGAGCACAATTGTTGATTGTTCTAGAAGTTCTGAATGTAGAGTTGTGTGGAAGCAATATGAGGTGAGGGCTGCATATTCTCCTTCTGGATTTGGGGAGCCACTCCCAAATCGTGCTGAATTAACCTGATACTTATGTCCCCAAGGCAGCATCTCCTTCAATGTCTACTTCAGTCTTTGGTTAAAATGTGTGTGAGAGATTTATCCTTGGGTCTGGTAGAGATAGGAGTGTGAGGAGACAAGAATGAAAGATAGAGTAAAGAAAACTATCCCAGGAAGTTAGATATTTTAAGTCTCAGGTTGTGTTTTTCTGAAAATGCCCTGTTTGCCTGTAGAAAGAGCTCTATGCCAATCCAGATGGAATCCTCCTAGAGTGCACAGAGGGTTAATAAGATCTGTATGTTACAGCGGCAGACTGAAGGACGAGTACCTGTTTTTAGCCATGAGGTGGTTCCTGACCATCTGAGAACCAAGCCTGACCCTGAGGTTGAAGAACAAGAGAAGCAACTGACAACAGATGCCGCCCGCATTGGTGCCGATGCAGCTCAGGTTGACCGAGTCCCTTCTCTGCTGCCCCCCATCCTTTGCGTTCTGTCACGAGAAACTAGGCATTGCCCTTTCTATCTGGTAGAGATTCATATTTGGTGACACCTAAGTTACCTCTGGAAGAGCAGAAGGAAAACACTTCTCCATGATCACTTTTTACTTGACCTAATCTCTGCACAAATGTGTGTGTGTTACAGAAGCAGATTCAAATCTTGAACAAAATGTGTTCAAACCTTCTGGAGAAAATCAGCAAAGAGGAACGAGAATCAGAGAGTGGAGGTATGGAGGGATTGGTGGCAAGCGGAGAAAGAGAAGGACAAGGTTGTTGGAACAGAAATGGTAGTTTGGGTGGTACTGAAGTGAGGATGTAAAAATGAATTGCTTAGGAAAGGGTGCATCCATTCTGTTTCTGTTAGCCTGTTGTATATCACTACCCAAGAAATAGGCAAAATAAGAAGGGAGAATTCCGAGGTAGTTGTGGGGGTCCACTAGCTCTTCCTCTATGCTGCCAGGGAGCCTAGATGCTGCTGAAGTCAGAACCTCAGGCCCTAGAACTCACTGTTTTTGTTTTTGTTTTTTTACTGTTAGGTTCAGTCCAGGGCCAGGGGCATACTTCAGGGTCCCTACTTAACTTTTTCTTCAGGTCTCCGGTCGAACAAGCAGACCTTTAACCCCGCAGACACCAATGCCTTGGTGGCAGCTGTTGCCTTTGGGAAGGGACTCTCTAATTGGAGACCTTCAGGCAGCAGTGGTCCTGGGCAGCCAGGCCAGCCAGGAGCTGGGACAATCCTTGCAGGAGCCTCAGGATTACAGCAGGTGCAGATGACTGGAGCTCCAAGCCAGCAGCAACCTATGCTCAGTGGGGTGCAAATGGCTCAAGCAGGTCAACCAGGTAAGGTGGCAAGGGTTGACTTGAGCAAGTCTTGAGCAGGGAAGGAGGAATCAACTGGCCCTAGTGAATGAGGAAGAACTTTGAGTAGCAGAAACTGCTCTTACCTCCCAGCCCCATCTCAGACCTCTGTCTCAACTACCCTCCTGTCCCATTTTCTCTGGATATTAGTTGTGTTTCAGTGTCTCTTCTTCAGGGGAGAAACAGTGATCATTTGGTAGGTGCGTAGAGAATTGAAAAGCAGGCAAATTTCCCAACTGCATGTATTCTTTATATTCTTTTCCCTGTATCCTGTCTCTTCTGCTCACATTTAGTAACTATGAGAACAGTCTGGAAGTGTTCAGTGTGAGTAGCTAGAAGAGATACCTTCTAAACTATCTGGGAAGAGGGACTCTTTTACCTGTGACATTAAATGGAGGCAAAGAGGTTTAGCTATCTTCCTGGAGTAGATGAGCAGGAGACTGCTTAGATATATTCTGATCCATCCCACAATTCCTCCCATGTCACCCCCATTCCTTCTAGCTACCTTCAGGGAAAGAGCTGGGTAAGAAACCACACCTCTGTCTATGCCACCCAGGGTCAGATGCCATAGAGATTGAGATGATAGAGCAGGGAATCTGAGCGACTGCATTCTGATGTATTGGAAAGATTACCATGTTTCAGGTGTCTTTCTTCATATCCCTTTTAGGAAAAATGCCAAGCGGAATAAAAACAAACATCAAGTCGGCTTCAATGCATCCCTACCAGCGGTGAGTGTAGCCAGCAACCTCCACTCTCAGGTGCTCTTTGCAGGTTGGGCAGTGAAATTGCTTTTGACCCAAGATAACCTAGAGAGGTACAATAAAAATAACCTGGGCTTCAGCCTCCAGATCTACCACTGACTGGCTGTGTGACCTTGTGCATGTGATCTAATTCTCTGAACCTGTTTTCTCATTTGTCAACGGTGATAATACCTACCTCATAGGGTTGTTGTGAGGATTAAAATGAGAAACTGAGTGTAAAAGACTTAGCATGGTATGTGAAATAGTAAGTTCTCAATAAATTTTTACAGCCACTTTCCCCCCATGTCCTCCTTAATCTAGAACTCACCCTGAGCTGATGCTGCTTCATATCAGTGGTAAGCTGATGGACACACAAGCATGGACCGCTCAGCTCTCTTTGAAAGTCTGTACTTTGTGCTAGATACGCTGGCAGCTTTGGTGTCCTTAAGAGGCACACTGTCTGTGCAAGCCCTCCTGCCCAGGATCCATCCTGGCTGTCTCTCCAAGCTGCAGGTGACAAGGTTTCTGGGCTGGGACAGATTGTCCACATGCAACTCTGGTGAAGTGTGAGCCTGCTCTACTCTGTCCAGGGAGAAGCCAGTTCAGCTCTGACCTAGGAAATAGCCACAGAGTTCTCTGTTCTTTACCCCCTCCCTTTACCCATGTAAGAGGATGTCGAAGGGCCAGTGGGAGGGGGCTTCTTCAGGAACTGACTGTCATCAGGCAGAACTGTGAGAGAAAGGGTTTTTCTTAGCACATGAACAAGTTCCTTCTTCCCTAGACTCATTTTCTTATTTGGAGGGAGAGGGCTTTAGTTGTCCTCATAATAGTGTCTGGTTCCTGGACTGTGGCCTTGACAGCTTTTATCTAGTCCATGAAGCCTGTGGCTCAGATAAGAACCTGGTGGATGGTGGGAGGAACAGCCCTCAGCACCTTTGCCTGCTTTGATGACGCTAATAGAGTAAATTTGGGTCTCTCGTCCTAAGCTGTCTTTCTTCACGCTCCTCCTGTGTGGGCCAGGGCAAGAGTTGAGTCAGCAGAAGTGGACCAAAGGGTTTCTCTGAATAGCATTTTCTAAATCGATGGTCACTGTGACAGGCTTATCTGATAGCCTCATGAGAGAGCTATGTAAGGACCAGAGATGATATGTCAGAGACTTTGAAGGGTGCTGCAAGGCAGTTCTAATTTGTTCTCCACAAAATGTTTCCCTATCTGTGATTGGCTTTGACCTAAAACTCCTGAGAGGTATGAAAAGGACCTGCTCGCACCTTCTAGTTGCCTTTTTTCTGTTTTCTTCTGCCAGACACTAGTGCTTCGGCATTTCTTTGGTTCTAGGCAAATCCTGCCAGGCTGTGGCAGTAAAGGACTGGGAAAGTGGTCCCAGATGTCACATACATTCCAGTTCCATCAGGACAAGAAACGGTATTCACAGAGCTTAATGACCATAATGCATACCAGCACAGGGGAGTCATCAGTTAGTCACCAGCTGAGGCAATGCTAGGCCTTTCCCCTACTTCAGCAGTCCTGCTTTTCTGTTGGGTTCCTCCACTCAGGTGCTTTCTCATCGCTTCCTGACCCATGGAAAATGTCAGCGTGAACTGTCACAGTGGATGTTGGATACAATTCAAACTGGACTTCTCTAAAACCTCTAGAGCATTTTTGGTGACTGCTATCCTTCCACCAAAAAGATCCCCTGCTATTGAAAGATACTAATCCCAAGGGCTTTTTGTTGTCTCAGGCTAATACTGATTTCATTTCCACTGTACTATTTGAAATAGACTCCTTGTCCTTCAAGGGTAGAAATGCCCTCCTGTCCCAACAGTAATCTGTACAGGACCTCACCTACATCGTGTTCCCTTAAGCAAACATTCCTTACTCTGGAGGCACTCAGATCTTCATATTCTTCACTCTGGGAGTACATGTCCTCCTTTCCTACCCTCCAACCCCATGTTCTCTGGAGTAACCTGTGTACCATCACCAACTTTGGGGCCCATGTAACCTAGTAAATGCTTCAGTGGAGAATCTCTCCCACCTCTGATACACTCGTTCTTTTGGAAGGGAGAATATATAGTTTCCTCTTGAGAGAACATGGTCTGCTTACTTGCTCAGATTTGCAAAAAATGGCGCTCTGTCCCACCCTGCTAGTGTTCCTGTTTCTCACTTCTCTGTTGAGAGAATGCTGGGGACTGCTTTCTCTTATTTCTGGGACCCCTGGAGACTGAAATTAGACTGTTGTTTCCCAAGTGTCTGTTTAGGATGGAGGAAGAAGCAGCAGCTGTGAAACCTTTAGATTTTACGATTGCATAGTCATCCTGCTGCAGGTGGACACTAACGGAATCTGTCTCAGTTAACACGCATTGCCTCAGACCTCTCCCTCTCCAGAGGTCTTGAGACTGGGTCGTTGTTGAACTTCCCTTTAACTCACTGCCCCACTCTCTGCCTCTGTCTTTAATTGCCCTACTTAGTAAGCTTCTTAGCCTTATACTTTGTTGGGAAACAGCTAAGATAGGATGTAGCTAAGTACTCCTTCTAACACTTCAGTGGGTCCTGGCATCAGACTGAGTTGGCAGGGATGTATTGCCATCTCCTGTCCTCCAGCTGAAAGGAAGAAACTGAACTCTGTAGGAATGCCCTAGTGCAAGGCTGGTCCCTTTTCCCACCCCCTCCTCACCTCCCCCAAGCAGCTGGAAACAACCTCTCCCTTTGTCTTGGCTTCTTGTACAGAATAATCCTTATAGACAATGTATTCTCTGTGCCCTGGGGACACAGGAGCCATGTGAGCTGATCCCAGCACCAGGCAGGACGGAGGCTGAGTCCTTCCAAATGCCCACCCTAGGTCAGCTCCTGACTACTGTCCCGAACAGCTACTAAGGGATGTACATTTTCTTCCATCTGCTCCAGATTTAGGGGGATAGCCTAATGAAGTTAAGCATTGGGTCAGGAGAAGGGTAAAGGGCTGCGGTCCCTTTTTGACTCAGTCTCGAGAGTTCACTGTGCCAACCTGAGAGGCTCTAGCCTGACAGCCTTAGATACATACGCACTCACACATGGAAAAGATTTGTCTACCTGCAGATGAGGCTTTCTAATGGGAACAGAAGACAAACTACCGCCCATCTGACAGGAACATGGTGCCCTGTCTCTTCAACCTTTCATCCCACAGTACAAACTTCCTCTCCTTGCTTTAACTTATCTTTCATGTTCTTGAGCTCCTGTGTGTCACTGAGGCAGAACCTAGACCTCTACTGAGGTCTCGGGATGTCATGTCCCATTTGGCAACTTCCCGTGTGCAGTGTGGGCAAGACACCTGATTTCCCTGTGCCTCAGTTTTCTCAGCTGGGTGACTAGAGAGTCGTCTTTCTAAGTCTTTGGCAATGATGTTCAAGCCTGTTTGTCCCATGTGTTTTTTTGTTTTCCTCGTTGCACAATTGTGTTATATAAATAGGCCAATTGTTTTCTAAATCAGCCTCCAAATATCTCAAATCCCTGCAAACTGTTCCTAAAATTCCGTCATCTGCAACATCCATACCAGCATCAAAGAGGTGGTAAGTTACTACAGAGACACAAGTATTACATATCGCCTTCCCACTCTCCCCTGGGCAACATATTTGTACCACAGAGACTCTTCCAGTGAAGGTAGGAAAGGATTTCCTGTGAAGATCCCTTTTTCCTGGGTTGCTCTCGTCCCTACTTCTTGTTCCACTGCCTTCCCTTGCTGGCACTCTATTTTCCTAGTTTGTGATCATTTTGAGTCTTCTCTGACCAGCATCCCCACATGTAGACCATCCTTTGTTCTTTTTCACTAATTTCTCTGGCTGCCCCCATTTTCATGGCCCTGGTTAGTGTCCTTTCGTGTGTCTTCTTTGTTAATCCCTTCTGACACCCCCTCCCCTTATTCCCACCCTCTTAATCGGCCATCTCTTGAAATAAAGAGCCAGGATCACTGTCTCTTTTTCCATACCTCCCGTTCAGCTTCTACTACTTCCACTGTTCCTCTGAAACTGTTCCATCAAAGATTGTTGGTGATCTGATAGTTAAATTGAGAATTTCCTCAATCCTCTTACTTGCTCTCCACAGTGTTTTAACAATGTCGACCATTTCCTTTTAATGTCTTTCTCCTTGGTTTACCTCTCCGACCATTCCTTTTCTGTATCTTTGTCCTTTTTTCTAGAACACTGTAGTGTCCAGAACTATTCGTAACTTTTTCTTTTTCCACCTGCTCTTTTTGTGCCTACCACTTTTCTAATCTAACACAAGTTTCATTTTCAGCCCAGACCTCTTTGCTAAGCTTCTGATGCCTATTGAATATGTCTCCTTTATGATCCACAGGTATCTCAGATTCCAAAGTCCAAATCCAATCATCCTTCCCTCCAACCCTCTTTTCTAGTTTTCCTAGGTAAGCCTAAGCCAGATCTGTGGAAGTCATCCTCAGCTCCACCCCCACGTCCCAGCACTTAAACCTCCCAGACCCAGTTGGATACTAAATCCCAGCATGTCTCCTGAATGTCTACCCATCCTTCTCTGTGGTTTAGGCCCTAGATCGCTCACCCTGAAAGTACTGTTCAGACTCCCTGTCTCTAGTCTTCTCCACCTCCACTTATCTTCATAGCTGCTAGATATTTTTAAACTGACGATCTGGTCACATTATTCCTCTGATTAAATTTCCTTGGATAGCTTCCTCCCCATTTTTCTCAAACTGGGATCCACATACTTGGCAGATTGGTAGAGGCAATGTGCCAGGCCAAATGAAAAATCACAGGGAAAAGCATCCTGGAATGCCAATTTTATGGGAGGGGGGAGGTAAGTAGTTTAAAACAATGCAAAATCATCATACATGCATTATTAAGAGAAAACACACTTCATACTAAGCCGCCAGATAGCCTGGCAGTGATACTTTCTTTCCTTTTTCCTATTAACATTTACTTCATTGGAAAAGTTTGAAAACCAGCTCAGGTTTTCTGGACAGACAAGTAAGATTCCATGTGCCCGAGCCCCTTGACTTCTCCAGACTTACTTTCGATATCGTCCTGCCACTCACTTTAACTTCCAAACTGTACAAACTGCTTGATGCTTTCCAGTCTCCATTCTTTCATTTCCACTGTTCCTTCTACACGGAACACTTGATCCCGTTGTTCTGTCTGATGAAGACCCAGTCTTTCAAAATTCGGCTGACGTTTCTCCTCCATGACGCTTTCCAACAATCCAGTCTGTCCACAACTCTGCCACTTGCAGATCAGGTCCATTACCTCCCATGCTTCACGTTTGTACCTTGTACAAGCTCATTCTAGCTCCTCTTGCCTGTTTTAGCCCTCCAAGTTCAAGCATCCAGAACTGTCAGGGTTTGAATTCCAGTTTTCCCACCTAGGAGCTATGTGATCCTAGGCAAGTAACACGTGTTCGTCAGCCTTCGGCTCATCATAAACAAAGGGGTTACAATACTGTTACCACTCTCAGGGTTCAGTTGACTTAAGAGAAGTAGTGTCGTTTTGGTGGCTCAAAGAGCGCGTCGTGCCAATCTGCCTTGGGGTCAAACCCTAGCTGTTGGTTATGGGCAAGTCAGTTCACTTTCTGCGCCTTAGTTTCCTTGTTCCTGCAGAAGATGACAGTGGCTTATTTCACAGGGTCGCTGGGAGGTCCAATGGGTTAATCCCTACACAAGCTCAGTAAATACTAGCTGTCCTCAGAAGAGTGTGTAGAAATCTCTCTTGGTAATTGTTGCTTGCCAGTGATTAACCCGTCCCTTTACAGGGACAGCACCTCTTCCCTCCACGACTCCCCTCCATGCTCCCCTCTCGGAAGCTTAGCCTCAAGAGACACCCTTTGTGCACGTTTTGTCCCCCACCAAGTATGAAGTGGGAACTGGAACATTCATACAGTGGCTTGCCTGACGTGTCATTTTTTAATCTAGTTTTGTGAATTTTATTTCTCCTACTTAGTTGTCACCTTTGAGGTGACTACTCTGGTTTAAACCTCAGTTTGGTCTCTTAAATTGTGTCACTGTGATTTCAGACCAATTGACAAGCTGATCCCTCACTTGAAAAGTTTCTTTCATCCCTTCTAAATTGTATGTCTTCTGTGATCAAACGAGCTAAAGACTCAGGCTCATAGTCTGCCTATATTCTCCTCTAAAGGGGGCCCTTCACCATTCAAGGGTTTTCGTGTGCAGGGCAGTACCTAAGCATACCAGGTCTGAAACTCAGGTCTTGCTGGGGGGCTGTGTTTAACCCACTGGTTGTCACAGACCCGAGATCTAGCCTGCTTCTCTTTCCTTCACATGCACCCTCAGTCCATCGGGCCTTGTTTCGTCATGGCATATGCCACCGTTCTTGCCATTGGACTCTAAATCCTCTCAGCTATAGCCTTAAGGAAGTATCTGAGGGTCAGATCTTGTCTCACCTACATGCAGACCTGGAATGTTTGCACTTTTTCCTTGCTCCAACTTTGTTTGCCTCAGGAATGATTTATCCTTCCAGTTCAGATGTCACTGACTCTTGTAAAGTCTTTGCTACCTCCTCACTGCACATCTGAAATTCCTTACTGTACCTCTGCATTACAGCACCTGTAATTCCATTGCAGTTCATTTATAGGTTCACATACTGACCTAGACCTTGAAGGCAAGTTACTTCACTTCTAAGAACCTCAGCTTCTAGCTGTTTAAATGAGATTATAGCAACAACCTCAAAGGGCACCTTCAACTGAGTGTATTTAAAATTAAATTTAAATCTTTAAGTAGCTCCTTATTTGCTACGCAATAAAGTCCATGCCTCTTAGATAAGCATACAAGACCCACCAGTCACATAGTCAATGCTCAGTGCTTCTAGTCTCTTCCTCTGCTCCCAGAAGCAATATTGTTTTCATGGGTATATTAGACTATTTTGATTACAACATATACAACTAAACTAGCTTAATCAAAAACAAACAATGGGGTGGGGGGATAGGGGACCCAGTTGTGCTTGGTTTACGTGGATGAGTAATTGAAGGGTGACTGGCGTTAGGGAGGCTCAGACTCCTGTGTTGCCCATGCCTTCTAGCCCTGCATTTCTCCACGCGACATCATTGTAGCTTATCTGGTAGAAGAACTCTGTTGCTTGGATTAGGTGCTATTAGGAACTTGGATTTGGGGAGAGCGGAGAGAGCACTATAATTAGTGGGCCAGTGGAGTGGGGCAAGGATTCCTTAACGGAAATGAAAACTGGGGATGGGAAAGTGAATACAACCCAAACTAGGGTTACCGCAATTCTCTCTTACGGTTTCATTTCCCTACAGAGTCCTCATGTTTTCCTGAACGCCCTCCTTTCTTCTGAACCTCAGTACTGGGTTTCAGAAGTACTGGTTTCAGAAGCCGTCTTGCTTCTCACTAAGAATGTCCCAAACTGCATTCATTTCCCCCATCCTGCTCCACCTGAGTGATCCAGCTTGACAAACTTGCTGTCCTGGGTCTGTCTCTGCTGTCTTCCTTTCTGCCACTGCTCTCTGCCAGCCTTTGTCTGTCATACTTGCATCTCTGAGCTAGTCTCTGCTCTCCCCTTGATACCTTAGTGCTGCCCGGTTTGTCTCTGTAAAGCACATGGGGATCATGCAAACTCCTTTTTTAGAAATCTTTCAGAGTCACTCCCCAATAAGAACCAAACTCCTCATTCTTTGATTCAAAACCTTTCATGATGTGGGACCAACCTTCTATCACAGGCAGGCCTTTCATTCACATAACTTTAGTCAAACGATCACTGGTGATTCCCTCTACCTGTCCTGTTCTTTCTTCCATCTATCCCTCTGTCCATACTTTTTCTGAAGCCTGAAACACCTCTGTTGCTACTACCTTATTTGCTGTGACCTTGTGAAAGTCCTTCACCCTTTCTGATTGCATTCTTGTCATCTGTTAAGTGGTGGTGATAGTACTTGCTTTATAGGGTTGAACTGCAAGAGCATGTAGAAAGCAGGCGGCCCCATGCTTGCCAGAGAAAGTACTGGATGGTGAGCTGTGTTTCCCTCTAGCCCATCTCACATAATTCACATCTTGCTAATTCACTGCACTTTGACTCGTCCCCTAGCCCAGAGCTCCCCCATTTCTCTCTCCAGAGCTTTTCCTACAGGTTTTATTTAGCACAGCCTTCTCCCCAACCTTCACTTCCGTTCAGCAAACACTGAATGACGCCCCATAGCAGATCAGACCTTGTCCCTGAACTCTCAGGGGTCCAGGCCAACCCCTAAATTCCAGACGACATAATGAGTGTTTGTACGCACTCTCCCTTCTGCCAGGTAGCTGTCTTTCCAGCCCCAGTTCTTTCAGCCAAGGTCTCAGACTAAGGAAGAGCTGGCTAAGGCCCAGGGATATGCAGAATGATTAACCGACAAACCCTTCACCTTCATCTTTGCTCCTCAAAGACTAACCCCTCCCAGCCTCCCCAATCCTCTGTGGGTGCTGTTTAGAAACTGCCCTTTGTTCTTTACAGGATGGAGAAGGGAAAAAGCTTGACACAGCCCTAGGAGTCTGCCCACTTGACTCCCCAGCTCCCATGCTCTGTTTCTCAGGTGCTCCACCTGCTTGCTTGCTATTCACACTCACTCATTCACACTTTTCCCCTCACTGCCTTTCCTGCTGCTTTCTCCCACTTCCCCTAAATGTTTCTGTTAAAACAAAGCCTCAATCATGGGAATAGAGTTGTTAGAGTTGATACAGATGGTGGGTTTCAGACTGAACCCTTGGCGACAGTAAGTTAGTGGCTTATCTTCTGAGGAAAGAGGATGGAGAGGGGCCCTTTAGCAGTGAGTGCGGCATAAGTCAGACCAGGTGGGACACAGGACGTTGTCACGTCACTTCCTGTTAGGAAGGTTCCATGAAGGAGGGAGAATTTTAGTTGTTGGACTGGCTATCCCCTCCCCACCTGGCCATCATCCTTATTCAGACTGAATTCTTGGACTCCAGTTAAATAAGCTTGGTGTATGCAAGTGGCCTTCACTGATGCCTCTCACCTCTGCATATCTCAAACTCCTATTTCCTCCCGAGTCACTGACAGACTTACTCTTCCTTCAGTCTGTGAGGTGCTCTCCTCAGCCAGAGGCTAAGCCCTCCATGTGTGTCCTTCCACACAGCACGTAAACATGTTCAAAGCTCTCTCCACTAGAAATAGCCATCAGAGTCAATCCAGCGGCGAGAACCAGGCCCTGGTATTGTAAAAGCTCCCAGGTGATTCCACTGTATCACCCCAGCTGAGAAACAGAGTAAGATCCAAAGTTCTCACCAGACATGCAGGGCTCTTTGCGCACTGACACCTGCCCGTCCCCACGCCCTCTGAGCAGCAGCCAAACCACCGAGAGACCCCTGAACGCACCACATGTTGTGCTAGTTGCTGCACACATACACCCCCTCTGCCTAGAATGCCCTTCCCTGACTTCAGAAAGTGTCCTTTAGCACTTAGCTTAGGTGCCATTTCTGTGAAGCCTTCAAGAACTAACCCTAACCTGGGGTAAGGTGTCTCCTGCTACCAGTGCTTTCCACCATCTCTGGGCAATACCACGTGCTATTGTAATTACTCATTAGCATGTCTGTCTTCTCCACTAGGCTGAGTGTGCTTTGCATGAACCTCAGTATCATGGAGATACCATATGGTCGGACTTGGGGGTGGGGGGCTGGCTAGGTGGTCTGTTAGGTATTTGAGGATGCTTGCTCCCCAGCCCAGGACAATAACTGAATGAAGTGAGTCTTGGGCATATTCATTCATATACTCAGTCAGCATTTATTGAAGGCCTGCTATGATACATTTTCCAGGGTAGTGCAGGTAAAGAGGTGGATAGTTAAGTTCCCTAGCACTACTATATTGGACCTCTGAGACAGTTTCATCATCTGTAATGGTCTGCTTCATCTCTATTTGTCTTTAGAGGATGCTTAATCCAAAACCTCTCATTGGTGATCTCAGAATAGTTAAATGAATGCTCACGACTCTACATACAAGTATATATACTTCTTGATATATTGGTTGCATTTCACCTTGTCTGTTAAATGTTGAGATGGAAACAGTGGGTTATCTCCTCCAGTGTTCACAACAATCCTATAAGATAGATACCACACAGATACTGTTAGTGCTCCCATTTTATAAACGTTCATCAACTTATATAAAGTCACATAGGTACTAAATGGAAGATTTAAATTTGGGCTTTTGGAGTCAGATATGAGTCCAGAACCACTAAAATATACCTGGAACATATTAGATTTTAAATAAATATTTATCGAGTCAATGAATGCTAGTACCCCAAGAGAAGTAGTCTTAGAATTTGTAATGCCTTCCCGCTTTGGGTCTTCACGCTCACATTCACTCAGCAAACATGGAGAGTCAAATGAGCCAGATAATGGACAAGATGTTAGAAATACAGACAACTAAAATGTGGCTCCTGCTGAGAGCAATGTATAGTGAAAGGAAATGCAAAAAATTACATTTCACAAAGACTGGGAGCAAAAGGTGTGATTTACTTCCAAGGAAAGCTGATTATGCCTTGCATTGAGCCAGGGGACAAGATGTGTAGAGGGTTAGGCGGGGGTGAAAGATGTTGACATCCTTGGGCAATGGCTTAAGCAAGCATCGGATATGACAGGTAGAAGTGGAAGCCAGATCAGGTGAGGTTTAGTGCACAATGCTAAGAAATTTGAACAGCTTGTCTTTCCTTGCAAGGACAGGTGCTAATGGGCTGTCATTGCTGTACTTTGGTTTGGATCTCTTACCTTTAAGACTAAACTTCCACATTGCTACATCCCACCAATTATGAGCTGCAGCCTCACCTGAATCCCCAAATTCTGCCCATGGGTGTATCATCCTATCCTACAAGCAGTTACTGGATTACTATGTGCAAAGTACTGTTCCAGGAGCTACTAAAGCTACAAATTTCAATTTGCTAAAACCTTGCCTTAGTTTAGTCTAGCTGGTGGGGAGGAGGGGTGGGGCAGAGTAAAATGTTGGAAGCTGATAGATGTGTGTGTGTGTGTTTCCTACAACTGTAGGGAAATCTCCAGTGTCTGTGTAATCCCATCACTTTCCAAATGTAGGTGAGGCTGGTACCTCTCACCTGGACTCCCTCCCATACCCCGCTGGCACAGGCTGCCAGAGTGAATCTGCTAGAGGGTGACCCCATGTAGAGACCGCATCTGCCCTGTTCACTGTGGTGGTGTGAGCACTTAACAATCTTGCATGTAGTTGGTGGACAATAAATATTTGATGACACAAACCTGATTGTAGCCTCCTCTTCACCGTTTGGCCTTCACTTCCAGAATAATATCAAACTGCCAATGGCCACAGGAACTACTACATCCAGCCACAGCCAACTTCTCCCCTTTTCCTTTCATGACCTCCAAGGCCAGTTTAGTCAGCGACTCACTGCTCTTGCCCACGGGCCATTGTATTCTCCCACCTCCATTCCACCAAATCCGCTGGGCTCCTAATGCTAGGGCTTATCCAAGTTTATAGGCTCTTAGAGGCTAGCTGGCTGGCCACTCCCTCGGGGGAGACCGCCCTCCTGCTCCAAGTCAGTCCTGGGCACACTCGTATTCGACCGCCCAGGCCGGATCTCACCCTCCGAAGGGGAGCCCTTTTGAGAAACGGGCTGAGTCCTGGATCTTCCCCCGGGGTCCTAAGCAGGGGCGGCCTCAAAAAGATGTGTTGGTTGTGCAGTGAATCAGTCACCAAAGGGGCCCAGGATGTGGCCAATCGGGGGCTATCAGGAAGAAGCCCGTGCAGCTCCGCGGGGTCTGGACCGGGCCGGGCCAGGCGGAGGCTACCCTACCGAGGCGCGCGGGGTGCCGCGGAGGGGGTGGGGAGTTGGGACGGGCGTGCTTCCTGCCGGGCATCTGGCGGCCCGCCCCTGCGCCCGCCCCTCGGGCCAGCGGAGCCCAGCCGAGCCGGGGCTGCACGGCCCCTCCTGCCTCAGCCCGCGGCCCAATCAGCAGGCAACCCCCACCCGGCCCGCCCCCTCCCCCTCTGGTGACAGAAAGTCGGCCCAGCAGATGAGGAAGTGGCAGGCAGGCTGGCCCTGGGGACTTCTCTCTGGCCCTGCTCCCTCCAAGCCCTCCGCTACTGCCCGCCTGGCCCCCCACTGGTGAGTCTGGATCTTCCTTGGGCTTTCCACGTGCCCGGCCCCCTGCTTGGCAGCCCAACCCAGTTCTGCCCTGCCCTGCCCAGGCTGTGGGCGAGGCTGTTCCTGGGGAGGGTGGGTGGGAGGTCTCAGCTCTCTGGGGCTGGGCCTCTCCAGCAACCTCCCTCCTGTCCCGGGCCCCTATTTGCTTAAACCTAGGCCTTCCCCCCACCACCTCCTGGCCTTCCTCGTCTCCGCCTTTTACCCCTTCCCCCCTCCGCTCCCTTCCTTCCCCTCCCCCTTCCTTTGCCTGTCTCCTTTTTCCTTACATCCATCTTAAAGAAGGAAGGAAGGACAGAATGAGTTTCCCTACCGGAGACACACCCAGGTTCTCAAACTTGGAGAAAAGTCTTTTCCAGAAGATCTGAGCCACTCCTGACCTCCACGGTGCATGCTTATGTGTGTATGTGTGGGGGTGGTGAACTTGAGGGGTGGTTGAAAGCCCACACAGATAAGCAGCTAAAACCACATGCATCAGGGAGGAACTATGTGAGAGTACAAGCCTCTGGGCAGGACCTACTGCAGAGTAGACAACCAGCAAAAATCGGATTGCCTGTGAATGTGCGATACCTGTCCTTGGTGAAGAGCTCTGTATGCAGGACCCAGGGCTGTGTGTGTCCGAGGCGCAGTTGACTTCATGAACGCTCCCCTCTAACTGGGCCGTGTGAGTTTACGTATGTGACCACATGTATATCTGTGACTCACATATGGGCCACAGCATTTGCACATGGTGATTTGGGCGCGATGAAGGGAGTAGGGTGTGTGTGTTTGGGGTGTGTTTGCCAGTGTGACTGTAGTTAGGAGCAGGTCTAAGTATTACAAACTATGCATGTCAAAGTCCATGAAGTCTTGCTGGGGTGTCGTGTCCCAGGAGGGCAGTTGTCAGCAGGTGTGTGGGCTGTGTCCATGTGTGCCAGCCTTTGGTGACTGTCATGGGGGGGGACTTGGGATCTGACCACAGAGGGGTGCAGTTAGTTGTGGGTCTGAAGAACAGGGATGGCATGGAGGTTGGTAGAGCATCTGTGAGGTGTGTGCCCAGTGAGTGTGTGCCAGCAGCTTCTAAGGTGATCTCTAGGTGGAGGGAGCCCGGCAGAAAGGAGGGAGCAGGAAGCTTCCAGAGAGAGCATCTGCTGCCCTGGCTCTTTAGGGGATGCTTGGACCCTTTGAGGCTAGCTCAGAGTCCCATGTTCTCTCGGTGGGGCAGAGGAGTCCCTGTGAGTCCTCCCCCAACATTCCTTTGGGCCTCAAGGGAGAGCCTGCTGCTCATTAGGCCCTCTTCCTCAGGGAGGGGAAGATTCCTGAGGCCTCCCCCATTCTCCCACCTCTTCACATGCCACTGGCTTCCAGTCTCTCCCCAGGAAAGGAGGAATTGTACCCACTCTGAAGTTGGGCAAACTGACTGTGTGCCCATTCTGGGTGAGTGTTTTCAGCAGTTGCCCTGGGCCGTGTCTAGGGCTGAGGCTAGAGCCCAGTGAAGGTTTCTGACTTAGACCCCAGAACCTTAACTCATCTGACTGGTCCAGAGAGGGTGGGTGGGTGGGTGGTGAGTCCTGGGCTCACCTTGGCTTTCTCAATCCTGGTGGGTCCTGCACCTGCAGGCACTGACCTGTGGCCCAGACCCACCCTGCACCCCAAGCATACTGCAGCGGGGGCGGGCAGAGGGCGGGGCTGCTACCAGATCTAGTCAGACAGGTGGAGCCACCAGGGCCTGAGTCTCAAAGAGCCAGGCTCCCTGAGAGGGAGGGTGAGAGCCGAACGCGTACAGGAGAGGCGAGGAGAAGCTGAAGGTGAGAGCTCATGGGGACAGAGAGCCCCAGGGAGTGTCCCAGCAGGGGAGAGGAGGAATCCCTGGTGGTTTAAAGTCCCAGCAGGGGGCTGGGGGGGTTGGGAGGTGAGAGTCCCGGTAAGGGACCCGATCCGGACCCGATCCCGTCCCAGAAGATGAGCATCCCAAAAAGGGACAGGAGAGGGCAGGAGAGGAGAGGCTGAAGGGAAGGCTCTCTGGAGAGAAGACCCAGAGCAGGAGAGGAGAGAGACTGGCGAGGAAGGGAGAGGCAGTTCATTCTGGAGATGAGTTCCCTGTCTTGAGAGTTAAGACCTTCTGGAAAGAGATCGAACTTGAGAATTCTCTTGAGCAAGAGGGGAAGGGGAGGTCAGCAAGTAAAAATCTCTGCAGAGGATCAGAGAGTGAGGAGGGAGAGTAAGATGTGAGAGGAAGGGTGGAACAGCCCTTCCCAGGCAGGCAGGATGTGGGGGAAGCAGAGGCTCCCGCTACACTGCTCCTCCTACCCCTAGTCCCCGTAACTCCTTCCTCTCACTGTTCTTTCTGCCGTGAAATGTGGGGAGTTGTCTCTTCTGGTTGCTGTCCGGTCTTCTGGGTCAGATGTGGGAGAGGGTGCAGTTGACTCCGGCTGGCACTCACACTGCATTCCTCCCCAGAGTTAAGCCAGGATGGAGGCTGTCGTGAACTTGTACCAGGAGATGATAAAGCATGCAGGTAAGATGCCATTCACCTTCCCCCTGTTGCACTTCCTCCTCCTTGCTCTGGGATCCCTGGATCTAGGGCTGTCACCTAATGGAGAGCCCCTACGCACCCATGACCCTTGGTGAGCTGACCTTATGTTCGTACAGTTGCTGGGGACCCTTTAAGCCCTGTGGCCCTTCCTGACTCCTTTGACTCTTACTCACAGATCCTCGGATCCAGGGCTACCCGCTGATGGGGTCACCCCTGCTAATGACATCCGTCCTTCTGACCTATGTATACTTTGTTCTCTCACTTGGACCTCGAATCATGGCCAATCGGAAGCCCTTCCAGCTCCGAGGCTTCATGATTGTCTACAACTTCTCACTGGTGGCACTTTCACTCTACATTGTCTATGAGGTGGGTCTTAGGTGCCTAGGTTGGAATGCCTGCTGACAGAATAGGGGGCCGACTGTAGGACCAGATCTTGTCATCTCCTTTCCAGAGAGGTTCAGATGCATTTCTTCAGCTAAAGAAGGGGAGGGGCTGGGGGGTAGGTGGGAACTCTGACAGTTCCATTCACACCCTTCGTAGTTCCTGATGTCTGGTTGGCTGAGTACCTATACCTGGCGCTGCGACCCCGTGGACTATTCCAACAGTCCAGAGGCACTGAGGGTGAGTAGGGACTGGGGCTAGATCATCAACAACCTAGGGACAGGAGCAGTCATGGTGGGAGGCTCTTGTTGGAGTAGTGTGGGGTTCTAAGGCTGTCCTGACTTCTTGCAGATGGTTCGAGTGGCCTGGCTCTTCCTCTTTTCCAAGTTCATTGAGCTGATGGACACGGTAATTATATGAGATGTGAGAACTAGGTGGAGAAGGAGAGGTCCTGGCTCTGAACCCTTCCCCCGTCTCTTCTCAGGTGATCTTTATTCTCCGGAAAAAAGATGCACAGGTGACCTTCCTGCATGTCTTTCACCACTCAGTACTTCCCTGGAGCTGGTGGTGGGGAGTCACTGTTGCCCCAGGTGAGTGGTAAAGGCCCCTAAGGGAAGAAGGGTGGGCACTGGGGACCAGAGACTCTCCTGACCTTGTACACTGTCCACCCTCAGGAGGAATGGGCTCTTTCCATGCCATGGTAAACTCCTTTGTGCATGTCGTCATGTACCTGTACTATGGATTGTCAGCCCTTGGTCCTGCAGCTCAACCCTACCTTTGGTGGAAAAAACACATGACAGCCATCCAACTGGTAAGGGGCCTGGCCTGACCTGTAACCATACCCCCAGCACTCCTGGTTCCTAATCTGGATCGTGCGTTTATCCAGTCTGTCCACCTTTGACCCCACCCCTCCCTCACTCAACCTGCAGTCTTTCTGACTTGGCTTCTCTCCTAGATCCAGTTTGTTCTGGTCTCACTGCACATCTCCCAGTACTACTTCATGCCCAGCTGTAACTACCAGTTTCCACTTATCATCCATCTCATCTGGATGTACGGAACCATCTTCTTTGTGCTCTTCTCCAATTTCTGGTATCAGTCTTATACCAAAGGCAAGCGGCTACCCCGTGCACTTCAGCAAAATGGAGCTCCAGGTACTGCCAAGGTCATCAAGGCCAACTGAGTAACTGGCCTAGCTAGGTGCCCACCTAAGTGCCTCAGGACTGCACCTTGGGCAGCATCCGTCAGTGTCCTTCTCACCTGCGCCTGTGACCAGGGTATTTGTGGTCAGGACTGAGCAGGGGACAGGCCCTCCTCTCCCCACAGCTGGTACACGGGACCACCACTTCCGTTCCTCACCCACTTCTCCAGGTCAGCCCCAGGAATGTGGCCACATTGCCCTCTTGACACTCCAGAGCTGGGGGATGAAAGGGCTGGACACTCACTTCCCCCTCCCTGCCTTAAACTTGGGAGAGGAGCACTCAGGGCTGGCCCCCACCAGGGTCTTGTGGCCTTTTTCCTCACACTGAAGAGGTCAGCAATAATCTGTCACTGTGGATCCAGGTTTTCTCCTCCTCCACCCCACACTGAAGCAGGAGCTTCTTGGCCAAAGGTCAGGGTGGGCAGGGGGCCTGGGAATGCAGTCTGTGGAGGCTGCTCACGCTTACATCTTTATTAAAAGTGACAGAGAAACCACGGAGGCTGTTTGTGTACATGTGTGAATGAAGGAGGTGGGGGTTCTAGCTTTGTCTACAAATAGGAGGGAATATCAGGGCTCCCACCAGACAGATATTTCTGCTTCTCTGATCACAGCAGAGGGAGCCATGGGAAAAGCTGCTAAGACAGGTCATGCAAGGAAAAGGGGGAGACATGACTTTATTAGAAAAATAGAAAAAAACAAAAACTGAGGTGTTCGGTTGGTTTTCAACGGATGCCCTGGTGGATGAGGCTGCTTTTGGCCGCACTGGCTTTTTCCCGCTCCCGCCGGCGGGCAGGGTCCAACTCAAAGCAGCGCCATAGCCGCAGGGTCTCATCTGCTGCGGCTGATGCCACTGTAGACCCATCTGGGCTCATGGTCAGACTCAGGACCCGAGCTGTGTGACCTGGAGCACAAGGGGGAGGGACAGAGAGCATATGCATGTAGACACACACAATTTTGAGGGTCACCTACCTTTTCTTGGTTTTGTTTTTTTATAACAGCCCCATTGAGATAATAGTTCACATACCATAGAATTCATCTTTTGAAAGTATACAATTCATTGATTTTAGTATATTCACAAAGTTTTGCAAGCATCACAACTATTCCAGAACATTTTCATCACCCTATAAAGTCATTTCTCATTACTCTTCCCCCAGCCCTTCTGCATTTGCCCTTTCTGGATATTTCATATAAAGTTATACAGTATCTGGCTTCTTGTGTCTGGCTTCTTTCACTTAGCACTTACCTTTGAGCTCAGCTACTTTGGCCATGCTTGGGTACTTCCAAATGACCAGCTGGTTCTGGGCAAAGCCATGGCCTGAGATGAGTTCCTTGTAGTGTGGAGACCAGAGGATAGAGCATACCTGTGGAGAAGGTATGGCATGGGAATGGCATAGAGCCAGTGCTACTTCAATCAGAACTAAGTTCATGTAAGTATTAAGACATCCAACCAACTGCTATGGACTCAGACTCATAATTCTAATACAAAACCCTCTGAGGCACACCCTGATGGATTAGCAGTTAGGTTAGCTGCCTCTTGCTGAGTGCAGTCCATGTAGCTCCCAAGGACCTGGGTTCACGTTCTGGGGCCAGGGCAGCAGCCAAGATGAACAAGTAAATAAAAGTGCCTCTTCCTCCTCTCTTCCTGCCTGCCTGCCTACTTGGCTTTCAATCCTGCCTGTACCTTTCTTTTTTAAAAAAAGAACTCTGGCTCCATAGCTCAAGTCTAGAGTAAAGGCTACATGTAAGGGAGTGGAAAGAGAAAGAGGCCTCAAATAGCATTCCAATAGATTTAATTAGACTAGGTGATGGAGAGCAAGTTTATGAAGAATGCAACGCTGGGCCTCACTGGTAGGGAGGAGGCTGAAGGGAGGGGACAGATACTCTGAGACAAAACTGACATCTTGATGACTAGGTAGGTGAGTAGATGAGATTCCAGGAGGTTTGTCCTATTTGTGAGCAGGTTCTGCCCCTCTCAAGCAATATAAGAGGAACACATTTCAGGGGGATGGAAAGTTTAATTTGGAAATATTGGGGTGGTATTACCTAGAGGACATAGGGTGGGAGACAAGCCACAAACTGGAAATAGGGATCTGGAATCACAAGAGGCAAACGAGAAGTTTGGGAGTCATCCGTGGATAGTTGATGAAGTCAGAGTATACGGAGCAAGAACACATCTGCCAGTGAGAGGTTATAAGATTACCTGGGAATGTGCATCGACAGCACTCAGGCAGGCCCCTGAACAGACATTCCAGATACGAATGTGTCGATCGCTGGTGCCCCCTCCAGTTGCCAGGACATTGGACTGCCAGGGACACCAAGCTACGGCCTAGGTAGGACAATGATGAGGTCAGTAGTTACCAGAGCTAGACAAGGAGCTATATAGCAGATGAACTCAGTTCAAGCCCACTGTCTGGTCCCAAGTCTCCAGCTTCTGGGTGAGGGTTTGCAGAGGTCCCAGTTTACCCTCAATTCTCACCTTGACAGCCCCTTGATGCTGGGTGAATGTCTGCAGGGGAACCCAACCACCTTCTCCAGGAGCACTAGGCCACACGTTGACCAAGTTATCGTTGCCACCACTGGCCAAATGCCGTCCATCAGGGGCCCAGCGCAGCCCACACACTTCTTGGCTGTGGCCACTCAGTGTGGCCACATGGTGATCTGCTACCCGAACATCATGGTGATGAATATGGCCAGAGCGCGAGCCACTGGGGAGGGAAGAAGGGACATCAGACTATCTGTCAGTACCCAAACCAGCAAGCCAGAGCAACTTCAGTTTAGAGGTATACATTTAAGGGAAGAATGAGGGAAAATCACAGACCAATTTTGCCACAGACTAGCAAAAACCACTGACCTGGACAAGATATAGCTATTCCAACAAAGGGAGCCCACTCGGGCAGAGTGACTGGTCATGTTTCGAAGTCGTTTCTGCTGTTGCACATCCCATAGCTAGAGAGAGAGAGGATACTAGAGATCAGAGATTGGGACTCGGCGTTGACAACTTCCTGCTGGACAAGCCCCCTGGGTCTGGGAGGTCACAGAGCTGCAGCCATAAGTCTCACCTGCACTTCTGCACTGCTGGTGCCCACCGCCAGGTAGTTGCCTTCTTTAATCCAGGCTACAGAGGACACATACTCCCCAGGCTGTTCCATTTGCAGCAGCTGCAGAATGTCACCAGAGCTCGCACTCCACAAGTACACACTGCTGTCCAGTGCCACGGCCAGTACATTTCCAGAGCTCCAGTCCACAAGGTTCAGATCTGCCAGATGCCAGAGGGCCAAAGGAAAAGAGCATGAACTTCCTGGTTCGCCTTGTCCCAGGCCAGGACACTTTCTCCTTCCACCAAGTCAGAAGGCTGCACTCACAGTAGTCATTCCGGATTTCAGGGGCATCCAGAATGCGGTCTGGCAGAGAAGGAATGTAACGGCAGGTCTTCCTGCTGGAGCCAGGTGTGCCCTTCTGGCTGTAGAGTACCTTCAGTCTGTTCTGGTAACCTGTGGCAACGGAGTGGGTCTAGGATAGCTGCCTCCCCTAGCACACGGGAGCATCTCCCCTCTTCACAGTCTTAGGTGAGAAGCAGACATGGATCTCAACCCTGGGGAAGGGCTGCCACCTCCACCCAAAAACTTCAGGTCTTACCTTCTGGGGCATTCTGTGGCTTTCCACTGAGTCGAAGGATCTTGGCTTCCTCTACATCAAAACCGTTCAAGTTCAAAGCCCAGGCTTTCTGATGTTCCTGGCACATATATGGGAGACAGCGAGGCAGAAGACATCATTCAAAGCTAATTCCAGACAGGTTCTTTGCCCTTAAGCCCCTTGGGAATACGTACCTTCTTGGTGGGCGTCTGACTGTTTTCGGGCTGGTTCTCCTTGCTCAGGAGGAAGCTGGCCACCTCCATCTGGGAAGCACTGCGATGGGGGATATAGCGGTCCCCGCCAGGTTTGCTGGGAGTGGTCTGAACTTTGGAGCCAGATTTTCCTAGAACGGGGAGGGAAAGGGACGCCTGACTAACCAGGCGGCTCCCGCGGAAGGAGGCAAGAAGGCTGCCTTCGGCGGTTCCCCCGCCTCTACTCACCAGGAGTTCGGCCTGGGGTCCGGCCGGCGCTGTGGGATCGGTTGGAGGCCCGCATGGGTGAGGCGGCAGGACCCGCAACTTCCTTAGCTTTGCGCTGCCAGCGGGCGGGGGGTGCATTGGGGATGGGTGCGTCCAGCTTAAGCAGCGAGTGCAGATCACTCTCGAACACGAACTGCGCCATAAGAGCGTCGGAGCTGGGGCCTGCTCAGCCTGGAGGAAGAGGCGACCGTGCTCTGGCAGTCAGGGCCACCGGGGCCACTAGGTGTAGAGCCTCGGGTCGCGGCCCCAAGAAGGTTCTGCCAGTTTTTCACAGCCAGTCCTCCAGCACGTTCCGATTTCGAACCGGCACTAGCAAAGTGCACCCAAGCATCTTAAACTTTCCGCTCCGAGCATTTATTGGCTCGTTCAAAACCAACCGTCCCAACTGTCGCCCTTGCCCATTGGTCTCTACGGCCCAGGGGGCGGGTCTTCCGGGGCAAGTAACATCTCTCGAGAGTCCCGACAGGGAACGTCATTTGAAGAAAGGATTTAACTCGCGGATGGGAACCTGAATTTGAAAGCGAAAGGAGGAGCGGGGCGGAGCGGGGGGCGTGGCGTGGGCGTGGCCTGCGCTGCGGCAGAACTCCCGAATCGCTCCCATTCGTTCCTCAGCTTTCCCTCGCCGCTCTCCCAGCGTAAAGTTTGAGTGTGGATCGTAGTTACCATACATGATGTAGAATTCGGTAGTGACATGGAGCATATTGAGCGGTTCAGAGAAGGGGAAGGCAGCCGGAGTGCGACTGGCAGGGCGGGGTGTTAGGAGAAGCGGGGTAGTTGAGAAGTTTAGGAAGCTGAAAAAGCAACTTACGCTGTGTCCGAGGTTTGCTTAGTGCCAGTGGGAACACTGCTCTGCGTGTGTGTGGTGTGTGTGTGTGTGTGTAAAATCGTTTAACACACGGGGAAACTGAAGCTGAAAAGGTCAAGAAAAAAGATTCAGGATTCAGATTCGCTTGTCTGAAAGATGAAGGTTGGCTTGCCCTGTGGAAGACTGTATTATACCTCCAGAAGGTTTTAGAGGTGTCTGGAATTTTAATGAGCCATTAGTCTAATCTGTGCATACCCCCTCCCCATCAGGCAACGTACTCATATTTTAAAGAAATGAGACGGGGTAAGTGGTTATTTCCTCCTGCTGGGAATTCAGATCTGACTCCCTCTCAATTCAGTGTTCTAATAATGATTTGAATGAACTGTGTGCATAAGCTAAAGGTAAAACTGCATGAATAATAATAATGGGTAGCAGTTACTGGCCATCTGCTAACTGCTGTGTTTAAATATTTTACATACATTATTGAATAAACTCCTATAATCTGATAAGGTAGATACTCTAGCCTTATTTTTATTTTTTTTTTTTACTGAAAAAGAAACTGTGTAAGGGGAGAAACTTGCCCAGAGCCCCTGCTAATAATAAGCAGAGGAGCCAAACTATCTTACTAACCCATGTCCTCATAACCATATGCTATACTGTCCCAGAGAGGATGGAAAAATCACTGTTTCAATCATTAGCCTAAGATCAACTCTGGTGACGGTGGAAAAATCAGGGCCCTTAACCCATGCTGACTGTTATTTTTGACTTTGAGGCATTCATGGTCTCTAATTCCAATGACCTTAGGATTTAGATGGCCTGGGGTTGGAAATGGGGAGCCCCTAAGCCCTAAGAACATAAAAAGTGTACTTGAAGAGTCAGGCTGCTCAGGTCCTTAAATGTTAAACTTGAACTTTATCTGTCTGGCATTATGGAATCAATGAGAGTGTGTAGGGAGGGGCAAAACCAAATCATTTGCATCTTCTGGAGTAAAGATAACTATAGAGAAAAAAGATTAGGTAAATAAGGGTACAACCTCAGGGAATACATACATCTTAAATGTTCAGCCACTTTGTAAAAAACAGTATGGAAGATCCTCAAAAAACTGAAAATAGAACTACATTTTGATCTAGCAATTCTACTTCTAGGTTTCCATCTGAAGTATATGGAAATAAGTATGTGCCCCTGTGTTCATTGTAGCACAAGTTACAACAGCCAAGAAATGAACACAACCTACGTGCTCATGGGTGATTGGATAAAGAAGATGTGGTAAAATGGAATAATACTCAGCTTTCAAAAAAAAAGATGACATCTTGCCATTTGCAACAACATGGATGGAACTAGAGGGGATTATGCTCACTGAAATAAGTAAGAAGGAGGAGAAAGACATACCAGATGATTTCATTCATATATGGAATACAAAGAAACAAAGCAACTGAACAGACAAAACAATATAAACTCTTTGTCTCTGACAGTTGAACTCAGATTACCAGAGAGGAAGGGGATGGGTAGGCCAGGGACCAAGGGGTAGAGGGGTCTGATGAACCATGGTGGAGAGTTATTAGAATGTTGGTGGTAGCTATCGGGGTGTTACCATACATTTAAAATGTGAATCTGTAAAGCTAAAAGATATACTGTGTTGTAACTCAATGTTACCTCAACTAAGAAAAAATAATAAAAGAGTGAAAGAAGTCGGTGGAAAGTATACTTACATAGACCTTAGAATTCTAATATGATACAAAATGGTCATGCAGAATGATGACAGGAAAAGGTTGCCGGGCTCGAATCCTGGGAGCAGGGCTGGAGGAAGGGGGCCACGAAAGATTGAGAAAGACAAGAACCTAAGACAGAGTGAAAACCTCTGAGGACTGTCACCTGGAGTATCTGACTCCTTCTGTATTTATTGTCATTACCCAAGAAGTCTTTGAAAAGAACACAGAATGTAAATCAACTGTTCTTACAACCATTATTTACATAGTCGAGGTCACAACCAAAAGGTTTTAGCTTAACTGTTTGACCTTTAACTTCTTCCCTAAATCTCAGCAGGTCACCAGATAACCCTCCAGCCAAGGTTTTCCTTGCTGGCAGGCACCTGGCACTCCAGGCACCAAGGCATTGATTATCTAAACTAAACTTTTCCCTTATTGTTCCCCACAAAAGGTTAAATATGACCACTGAGAGACAAATGACAGACAGACACTGACAAAAGTGATCTTGAAGAGAGCAGAACTGAGGGAGTGGGTGTTTAGTTTCCATATGAAGTGGTTGAAGAAGAAGGGTGGTGAGAATGTGGAAGCGGCAAACGGAGGCCATTGTGTAAGGAATGTGGGAGTGAGAAGGGGGTGAGGGTGCATGGAAGCTGCAGGGAATGCCAGCACCAAGATGCCTATGTGTGTTTGAAGATGAAGGCAAAAAAGAGAGAAGATAAAGGGGCCAAGCAAGGATCAGCTTAATAGAAACAGAAACCTGCATAACTTCCTCAGGAAGAAATGGAGTGAAAATGCAAGGAGCTTTTCCAGCCTAAGAGAGGAAAATCACTTCCTCTTGGGCTGGAGAGGGAAGAATAAGGCTATAGAGATAGATAATTAGAGGCCAAGGAGATGCTTAGAGGGGGTAAAATCCCACCCGAAGGACTTGAATCTAGTGAAGAAGGGAGTAAAATATAGGTGATATTCAGGACATAATAATAATAAAAGAAGTTCAATAAACACCAAGTATTTGCTTTGTGCTTGGCATTGTATTAATACTTAATTCTTATGTAGGGAAATCATGGAAGAGAAAAAAAAAATCAGGTTCTGAAGAGTCCAGCTAAAGATTTAAGGTAAGGAATGATCAAAGAGTAGGAGACCAATCAAAAATTGGGAGACAAACCTGAAAGTAATATAAAGGTTGAATTTAAGGAGAGAAATTGGAGGCAGAGATAGTATTTAGAAGGTTGAGGCAATAGCTCAGTGGACGTGGAGAAGAAGAGACAGAATTTTGGAAGGAAAGGTGGTCACGATGTGAAGGATGTAAGGTTTTTCTGGGCTCCGCGAGGAGAAAAGCTCAATCAGACAAAAAATGTCGAATAGCCAGGGCTTTATTGGGGTTTGCACACCCGGGCGAAACTCCCAAGTCCGCAGAGGGCCGGGAAGCCGCGGGCTTGGAAGTCGCGCCCAGAACAAAGGGGTACCGGCTCTTTAAGCAGAGGAACTTCGCGGGCTTCCCATATGGCGATTGGGATTGGCCCTGTGAATCCAGGTGTGGGGGTTG